>SNQJ01S0037322.1:64030-76290 GCA_010110895.2 Picea sitchensis
ATAAAGGAGTTCACCCCACTCCGGGCTACATCTCCTGGTCCAGCCTCCAAATGGATCTTTTATATTAAATTTCTCAAAGTGCTTAAAAACATGTCTTACGGTGCTCAAAATGACAAACTAACTGCTCTAATGGCTCTGCAGCGTCCCAAAACCCATGTCTGGGCTCTTTCGGCACCTGAAACGATCGAAAAATGAAGAAGATAGCCTCCTTGAAGTTCTCCCCTTCAACTATGCTGTCTCTGGTTCTACAATTCGCACCCTTGTGCTTCAAACCTAGCACACACGCTCTTTAAAGCATAAAAACCAAGACCCGTACACAACCGCACACCGGTACAAACCGTAGAACGGTTAGGGTGCCTCCAGCCCTTAACCGTCTCGGCTCTTGGTCATATTGCTCACGCGACCATAGACTGGGCATAAAAGTAGTTTGTCCGTTTGAAAACTGTGCAAACGGATTGTAACTCCCGCGCAAAGTACAACCAACCGCGCGCATTGTTATACAACAAATATAATATATGTAACACAATGTTATAACCCGCGCGGATTTAATACAATGGTATATATATAATATAGTCCGTGGACTATATTCAAACCCATGCCATTTTAACACCGCTCCATACATTTGAACATACGGTTATATGTTTTATTAATAGAACCACGGGCCGGGGCTAAGCCCCGGCCCGACTCCCCCGCCCAAAACACAATTATACAAACTTAAATATATGCCAATTCACATAGTTAACAAGAAACATTGTGTGGCCCAATGGCCAGGCAGTCGGACGAAGTCGTTGACTTGTGGAGAGGTACCGAGGTCGAACCCCGCGGACTCTCCAAAAACTTTTACACACAACCATATAAACCAGTGAAACAGTGACACGTGGCGCCAAATGGTTGGGCCACGTGTCCACACATTATTGGCCATAAATGACACGTGTCAACCTCCAATTCGCTGACAACCATCCAATACAAATGTTCCACGTCTTCCCTCTTCCATGTCAGCATGATGGTACGTCCCTCCACGTGGCCGTACGGACTGTACGGACAGGTACAGTCAGCATCCCAAATTTTTACCTATTTGGCTGGGCGGTCAGATCGCGATATCTCCTCCATACGGACTCCGTTTGCGAAAGTAAATATACCGCCGGAATCAGGAAAATGAGACGGATGCAATGGCACTATTTTCGTCTCATTGTGAGCACTTTGAAAATTGAGCAAAATTTGATCCCCTGATCAGTGCAATCCATTCATCCTCTTATTGCTCCATTGGGAGGTTAGGTGCCTCCTCAAAGACTTTCTATCTTACAACTTGTAGAGCTTGATCTACTCTGGGGTACTGAATTTCAAATAAAAATGTAGCTACAACGTTCTGAGTCATACCGTACCAATCTGCAGTGGTGAGGCACAATTCTTATTGAAGATACCAATTAATAGGCATTGTGTCCAAACTGTTAATGATTTTATGCACCCACTGCTCTTGAGTAATGTTGCTCCAGGCCTCCTCACAACTTCACACATGGTTCTTCAGATAACTTTGACCTGTGTATCTAGCTTCACACCCTTTCGCTTGTTCTTAAAAGCGCATTGTCATCAAAGTGCGACATTGCACCCATTCAGTGATATTCTTCTTGTGTGTTCCCCACCATCTCGTTGGAATTGCTTTCAAGGCTTCATCCAGTGCCAACAGTCGTTGTTGTACTGGGACAATTTCTTCAAATTCTGACAAGAATGTTTCTAATTGATTTAAACCATAAAATGCGGGAAGATTGCTTACTTCTGTGCCAATCCAACGAACTTCCCTGGTCAATCTGGCACATCTCCACACAAAAACTTCATACATTTTGTTCTGCTAGTTCTCTAGTGCTTATTTCGAATCTGATGAGCATGTGTTGTCACTTCGCCATATTAAGTTCCCATCTGTTGTAGGATTAATGTAATCATGTTGTCTTACTATTAATTTATATATATTCTCTAGTTCATAAGAACAGTCTTCTTCTCTGATGGGTTTTGTGTATATGCGACCTTCATTGGGATCAAGAGGTGCAATGACCCTAAGGCCATCACCTTCAAATGTCATTCTTCATTTCTTTAAGTCAACCATAGTCGAATTTTTGAAATCCCAATCAATTCCTAACATCGCAGGATAAGGACAACTATCTCAATTACTTCGAAGTCTACAAACGTCTGAACCCCATCGATGTCTCTAGGGACATGCTCCAACCTTCCAAAGGGACTTAGTGCCTGCTGATTAGCCATCCTAAGCTTGATAGGGGAGTAAATCAACTTATTTTTTCCCATTAGTTCCCAGGTTTGCTTCATCATAACATTGACTTATGATCCCAAGTCGAGTACCACATAATCTATGTCGTAATCTCCAATCTAAGCATTAAGGTGTAGTTCCTTATTTTTCCTTCTCTTTCTAAATACTTGATTTACTACTCTATTCAACAGAGGATCTACCCTCCCTATCTCATATTGTCTAATCAAGTGTTGTAATTCTTGTACACCTCTTTCATCCTTAATCAAATTAATGCAAGTACATAAGATTTCCATAAGCTTTCTTACCTATTTTCCTTCTCCGGGTGAAGCAGACTGATCAAATGCCAAAGGCATTCCACATTCTCTCACTTCTGGTTGTGTCTTTGATGAAGAAGCATGATCTCTTCCAAATTCTCTTCTTGCCTCTTCAAACGTTTGCTTTTTTTTCCTTGGATCAAACAATTGTGTCTTCTCTACAGCTCTTTTGACCCTAGATTCTTCTGTAGTCTTTTCTTGAGTCACCCTATCTTCTCCTGTAACAATGCCTCCTCTAGTGATAACAGTGACTCTAGGATCCTCTCCCCGAGGTTCTAATGAGATTACTTGTACTTGCCGGTTTTCTCCTCATCTCTCTTGAAGTTTCGCTAACAATGCTGGACAATCCTCAATAACATGTTCAAATGAGTTGCAGTAAGTTCAAGTGGTACAAGGGTTCTGACAGTCCCTTACCAAGTGTCCTAGTTGTGTGTATTTATAACAAATGATCTAACCTTGACCTCGACCCATGCCTCCTCCTTGTACTCATCCTCTGAATCCATCAGGAGGGTTGAAGTTTCCTCTTCCTGGATAATTAAACTGCGTAGCATTTCCTTCCTGCTGCATCTCTCCTTGAACTATATATGTATCTCTTGACCTTTCATGCATGAGGTCATAATATCTACAATCCTTCTCATCATGCCCCAAATATTTATAGAATGTGCAGTAAAGGTTTTTAGGTGTCTGGACATATTTTTTCATGTAATAGCATTCACCATGGCGATGTCTATTTCTACATACCTTGCACTGGAGTAGAGTAACCTGCTTCAAATGGCTTAGAGCTCCAAAGGCCAAGTAATCATGAAATAGGGGACAATGCTCCGTATCATGGCCTTCTAATTTGCATCTGATACACCATATGTCCTCTCTTTTATCTTTTCCCTTGTCTTTATTCATATCTTTGACCTGTAGAGATAAGCTAGTTAGCTGACTCAAAATTTGACTCATACCTAAGATGGATTCTCCCATAGGGGTTGATTCTAGTTTCATGGAAATATCCAACACTTCAGCCTATGAAGCAACCTTATATTACATCAAAGGAACTCTGATATGTGGTAAGAGGGTAACAATGAACCATTCCTTGTTCTGCTCGTCTGGGATCTGAAAACTCAAACGATCTGTCAAGGTCTTAAACCTCTGATCAAACTCCCAATCAGGTTCAGCTACTCTTTGCTTGATTTCTTTCAGTTTTGTAATGCACTGTGAATCCGACTTGGGTTTCTTTAATTCTGCACGCAACAAAGTCTTGATATTGTTTAGTGTTTTAGGTTATGGAACTCCTTTAACAAACTTCATGTACCAACTCAGTGTGCGGTCTCTCAAGGCAGTACTAAACTGATCTCTCTTAATAGCTTCATCATTAACTTTCTTAATACTCCATACAGCTTCGCATAAGAACTAGTGTTGATTAGGATCTTCAGATCCATCTCCTCTAAATATAGGTATCCTCATTTCATCTGCCATATATCTTCCTAGGGTACTTGACTGAGTATGTGTTGAACTGCTGGTAACAGTTGTTTGAGTGCTCTGATAACTCTGATAACTCTGGTTACTTAACACTGCTAAAAAAATAGGAGGAGTAATAGTACTTACTTCAATGGTCAACGTAGTTGCTGAAGTTTCTGATTCTTCTGGGTGAGTTTCTTTAGTCTTCTCTTCCTCTTCCCTAGCGGATATTGACCATTCCTCGTTCAATAACTCTTCTTCTTCTCCATTGTAGAACCCTTCGTCCTGTGTTAATGGTTTTTGATTCAGCTCAAACAAGTGCACAAGAGGAACCTCTCTGAAGGTTCTCCCACTACACGTATGTCCAACCTCTGTGCCATTGTCATTGTCTAAATTCTTGAACATTATATCTTCAATCCTACCAATTACTGTATCTTCAAGATGTTCATCTCATGCAATAGCATCTTGATATTCAACTTCAAAAAGTGTAAAAATTTTCCTCTCGGTCCCTTACAGAAATACCTCTATGCTTGGCTATATGACTCTACTCTATCAATAGAAAATTCGGTAATGTACACTCCAATAGTGCTATCAAACCAGTGATCTACTTCTCTTGACACAGATTTATCAAATCTCTTGACCTTCTTGATCAACGTCGACGTCTAAGCCATAGGTGATCTAGATCTGTCTTCAAACTGGGTATCTACTAGTCTGGCTAACCACTCGTATAACTCCTTATGGATTCCTCCAAAGAAAATATCATGTATATCGATAAATATATACCTTCCCAAACAATCCTCTATACTTATATTAGAGTTTTTATTCTGAGCCTCATCAAAGTCCTTCTCTTGTTATTTTATCAACTTTTGAATCTTTGTCTTCGACGGAAACCACCTTGACATTCCCTCAAGAATATCTCGGTCCTGACAATAGAACCATTTGTTGGCACAGGGGCAGACCCAGGGTTCAACTCTAATAGCACACCAACAAGCCCTAACTATTGGTCCTTTCACCAACACCTATGGAGCATATGTAGTCTCACCCAAAGTAGCAATAGGGGGTTGCAGGACACAGGTGTCTACAACCAAAGAAAATTCAAGTGGATTCAAAAGAACAACACACAGAGATATAGTTATTCCTTTACCAGCTTAAGTCTACTTTGCACAACTATATCTCAAATATAGCACAATAATGCAATAAAAGAATAATAGAAGGCAAAGAACACAACATCAATCACACATAACAACAAGATATATGTGGTTCACCCTCTCCCTAGGGCTACGTCCATAGAACTATGTTTCTGGATATATTATAGGAAAACATACAGTTCTATTTGTGCACTTAGCTTGTAGATATCTCTCTCTTTCCCTTCTTATCTCCCCTCCTTACACACCCAAATGCAAGGTTGATCTTCGCACCCAGCTGAAGATCTTATAATACAAGAATATTCTCACAACACAATACTCTCCTCACGCAACAAAAATAATCACTCTCTTAACCCACAATGACGAACTCAAAACCAACCCATCTCAGGTCCTCTAGACCTTTATTTATACATTACATGACAAACATCTAGGTGTCAAAACCCTAGATCCCAAAACCCCAGGTGTCGAAAACCTTAGATCAACTTGACCCGTGTTTTCAGAGCTTTGCCAACCTGTCTTTCCTTCTTTCCCGCGAGATGCTCCAAAGCATCCGTTGGTGGATTTTTCCATCTGTTGAGTTATCCATGATCCATTTTCCTTTCTGATTTGTCTTCCTTGATCTTCTCATTCAACAACTCATTTTCTCTTACTTCGCTCTTTCTTTTCCACTCCTTTAGCCACTTCGACCCAATATCAGTCACTGTGCCTTCCATGCAGTTCGTACTTCACCTTTCTTTTTGAATATTCGCTTTCTTCCCTAACCAAGGGCCAACATGGATTGCAAGTGAAAGCATTATTGTTAAGGAGAATAGTGAGAGGTGCTACAATTTTTCCATAATTCTAAACAAAATTGCAATAATACCATGTTAAACCCATAAAACCATGCAATTTATTAAGAGTTTTAGGGTGAGGGAAATCCTACTTAGCTTTAATTTTTTTAGGATCCACCTATACACCATCCTTGACTACAATATGACCTAGGTACTCCACTTCCAAGGATCCAAGGGAACATTTAGATTATTTGAGGAAAAGTTGGTGCTAAGAGAGTAGATGGAGAAATTAATCCACATGGGTAGGATGGCCTATCCAAGTTTTACTATAGATGAGAATATCATCAAATAAAACTAAGACAAAATGATGGAGAAAAGAATGGAAGACATGTTTCATGAGACTTTGGGAAGTCAATGGAGAACTACATAGGCCAAAGGTCATTACCAAGAACTCACTTGACCCTCATGAGTTCTAAATGCAGTCTTGGGAATGGATTGAATGGATCAAGTTTAGTAAAGTATTGAGTACCACTCAATTCATCCAATAGATCATCAATGACAGGAATGGGAAATTTGTCTTTGATGGTGAGTTTGTTGAGGGTGCGAAAGTATGGACACATGCACCAAGTTCCTTATTTCTTGAGTACCATAACCATAGGAGAAGAATAGGAGTTGGTACTAGGAAAGATAACACCCACATTGAACAATTCTTGAACAATTTTCTCAATTTCATTCTTTTGGGAAAATGGATGATGATAAGGGGAGAACATTGGGAAAAATAATACCTGGGACTGGAGGAATGGAATGATCATGAACACCACAGGAAGGGAGAAGTCCATGGGAAGTGGAAAAAACATGTTGGCTTTTAGAGAGGATATATTGGAGGTTGGGATGATCTTAGGGGAGCCTACTATGGTTCCTTGGAACTTATACGGTTGTCCCTCCTGTTGTAATTGCATGGTTAATTCCTTAAATTCATGAGGATGGGGTTGAGAGTGCATAACCATTCCACACCAAGAAAAATTTCACAATCGCCCATGTCGATAGAAAACATATGATATTTTAGGTTGTATAGACTAATTTGGAGATGCAAATTTTCACAACACCCCCCCCCCGACAATTCATGGATCCTCCATTGGCACCATGATTTGAAAATTGTTGATCGAACAGATATAGAAATTGGTATCTTGAGAGATGCGATGATGAATACAATTATGGGTGTTTCCACTATCAATTAGGATGATGACCTCCTAATTCTTCATGTATATAATTAAATTGAGGGTAATTTTGGTAGAAGAGAAGTTGGTGAGGGCATTCAATGATATGATCAACTCAACTTCTCATGGATCACAGGGTATATTAAGATCAACTGGCCTGGGTAGATTTTCCATAGGGGAAACCTCTACCTCTTCATCTAAAACATCCTCAGATATGTAAGATCAGCTGGCCCAGGTAGATCTTACATAGGGGAAACCTCTACCTCTTCATCTAAAACATCCTCAGAGATGGCCATAAAAAAATTTTGTTCCTTACATTTGTGCCCTAGAAAATATTTTTCATCACAATTATAGAAAAGGCCCTTGAGTTGGTTTTCAATCATTTCTTCTTGAGTCAATTTCTGGATCTTTAGTAGAGTGGAAGGAGGGGTGGAATGAGAGGGTTTATGGAGAGGAATAAAGAATAGGTTTTTGGTTTGGAAGGAGATAACCCATCTTTCTTCCTTATCTATTTTAGTATCTTCCACCCAAGTCTGGGGTGAGCCAATAGGACGTGGGAACGAATTTCATCATTTACTCCATTGATAAAGAATTCTCAAAAAATGACATCTGACATGCCCTCTAGATGGAAAGCCAAGTGCTCAAAGGAAACTACAAATACTTCAATTGTGCCATATTATTTCAACTTGGTCAAATAGCCTAAATGGTGGGTGTCTTTGTCAAAACATTCATAAAGCTCTGCAACAAAGTGTGTCCAAGCTACATACCCTTGGCATGCATTTTTTTCCATTGCCACCATTTCCAACATTTAATATATAGATAGAGAACACCATAAAATATTTTGGACAACTCATTAGTAATATCATGTAAAGAGAAATATTGTTCCATTTGAGTGACCCAACCTGTGGGATCCAAGCCATCAAATTTATTCACCTCCACTCTAGGAAGATGTAGGTCATACTGAAAGTGGTTGGAATGAAAGGACATGGATTGGCATGATTTTGTGCCTTCGAGGTTATAAGGTGGGGCAGAAGAGAAAGGATTTTAGGCTTGCTTAAATAGTGAGGTCAAGTTTTCCATTGCTTCTTGGGATTGATGACACATTGTGGTCAAGTGGTTCATAGTAGGGAGAGCCTAGAATTTATGCTAGCAATGTTGGAAGTAAGGTCATAGATATATTTCCTTGTTTTCGAGTGGAATTTGTCCAAGGCATTGATGCAGGTATCCAATTCTTGATTGTGGGTGTGGGTCATTGGGGAGGGAAAGGGGTCGGTAGGTCTGCACAGAAAAGGGGTTATTGATGAATGGTACCATGATGATCTGTGTAAAGAGAGGATTTCAATGGGATAGGTGCCAAATAAATGTGCCAGGAAGAGCAGGTGGGTCCACAAAAAAAAAACCAATAAGTGATATGTACCACAATGATCAGGGCGAAGAGGAGAATCCAATGAGACAAGTCCCAAATAAGGGTGTCGGAAGATGGTTAGGCCCACAGGAAAACAAGAGGATTAAAAATGACAGGTGCCATGATGATCAGAGTGAAGAGAGTAATCCAATGAGATAGGTCTCGAATAAGGGTGTTAGTGGGACCACTATACTCTTGTTTTTTTTACTCATGTAGAGTTATACTCCGTCCTGAAGAATACTACAATGTAGAAGTGCCCAAATTGCTAACAAGAAAACTTATGTAGGAATTTCACATCCAGAATGGAGGAGGCAAGGTTGCACGATAATATATCTTGTCTATTTATTTTTTGTTTTGTTTCTTTCCCAGGGGTTAGGGTTTTTCGGGTTACTACATACAAGGGTTTTCCATGTGCTATAGCTCTCTGATATACATGTGACTTTCAACAATAGTACTTGGCCCAATATCTCAGGGCACAAACTAAGGAGGCTCGATCGTACCCTTAGCCATACCACCTTATTACCTAGGTACTAGAGAGTATCTTCCAGAGTGTTGTTCTTGATGTCACTATAGCCATCAGGCAGTCGATTGACTAATCTAGAGCTAGTTTTAGGAAACCTAAGGGGCTCTCGATATACCTAAAATTATGTGGGAGTGATGTCATGTACACATTCTATTTTATGTGGTACTAATCGAAGGGTACCAATAGGTGTTATGAAAGTTTCCAACAAGCTAAAATTCTTATTTCAAGTAAACCCATGAAACCATTTTTATTCCCTGCATGTATTTTTCCCCATCGAATTTTTACCCATTGAAAAATATATATCTATGCTTTAAAGATTCTTGCAATACATGTCTCTACTCTAAAACACAATTCCCATAGTTTCCAAAGAGGATAGTATTGTTATGTACATGAATAGAGATGAAAATATATCTTAAAATAAACCCTTAATCTCAACAAGAATAAACCAAACCATTCATGAAATATTCAACACAAGAATGTAGAAGAAACCATTGAGGTAGGGTAACACCATATATTAATCCTTATAGAAGGATAACTCTCCTCAATAAATTCTTGCTTGCTAGAAAACTAATATTGTTCATTGTGCTTCAACACATTGCTTACACTAGTTCTTTATATAAAATTTTGTCTATCTCCTGGGAACATTATAGAGAAGGAGTGTGATCCATGACCATGACCATTCCTTCTCTATAATGTTCCCAGGAGATAGAGAGAATGTTATATAACCATGAATATATATCCTTTATTGTGTTCACACTATTACATGGGACTTATTTATTAGAATTGGACTCCATATATAATAATACATAAACACATTCCCATTGGTTACTACCCTAGGTACCCCATATTACCTCCCTAGGTATACTACATTCCATATCGCTTCACATGTTTCGTCCTCAAAACATGGGAAGAAACCATACAATATGATCGACTAAGCAATCTAGCCAACTGGTACTAAGTACGACCATCCATCCATCCTAATGGAAGATGAAAATGTTGTCCTATTGGAAAATGGTTGTCATTGATGTCAAAGGTAGACGAGTTTTCAAAGGTAGATAGGTTATGACAGTTATGAATACTACCGATGTCAAAGAAAGGGGGAGACAATATTTGCAAGAGCCTTGTTCCCTTTCCCTGAATGAAAATTCCATAACGACGAAGTTCATTGTGCAAGAATAAAATAACCAAAATAATTTTGGACTGCACAAAATCGAAGAAAATGAATTTTGGAAGTTGGATGAAATATTCCTTGAATACATGACAAGATTGAGAAGGCACAAAGCTAAAAACCTTGTCACAGAATGATTACAAACTGTTGAAGCTTGACGAACAAAGGAAACATCTAGACTGTTAATATGAAAGTGAATTAGACTATTACCATGAAGAAAACTTTGTGTTTTAGTCAGAGCACATCACAGCCATTGAATCGACATAGAGAACAAATATGGAGAGTTGATCGAAGTGTGCAAGGAGACATGTAGTGTGATGATGAAGGATAATTCTAGTCAATGATAGTCGTTGATCTATCAGAGAATTATGGACTCTTGATATGATGTCAAGGCCATCAGAGTGTTTGAGTGCAAGGTTGCACAAGGAATATGATGGAGGTAACTTCGAATTATCAGGGACTGTAGAAACATTGGAGAATCTACCTCAATCGTTGGATCCATGATGATATATTTCATGAAGAAAAGGTGATGTCAAGATGATGCATTGTGACAGTGTGGTGGACAAAGCGATGAAGATTCCAGCGTGGAAGCTAGCATGTCTCAAGGAGTGACACTTGTCACTATTTTCTTCATGGGTGAATTGAATGTAGGCTCGAATGGGTTTAAACCTGTTCAACCATTGATTTGGATAGTGATTCGTGAGTATAACTAAATCATTCTTTGGTGAAGTAACGTTGAAGTGGAATGTGTGATCTTCAGTGAACATACATAGAAAATAATGAGGGATTTTGTGAGCCAATAATAATTGTAGATCTCTAGGAAGATTTGTCAAAGAATATCCTGATCACCAGTTGAAAATACTAATGTGGAGCTATCAATGAGTGGGAGACATCGATGTTGACGATGATGAAGAGGACTCTAAAATACCATGAAAACCATTGATCAAACAAAATGATAGTTGTAGATCTATCGTGAGTCCAATTGGGCATGGATACCTTTAGGTCATCGTATCAAATATCAACTGTTGAATTTGGCACAGTGAATAGATATCCATCATTCGTTTATGGTAGAAGTGGATTGTAATACTTGCAATGGATAAAATATGATGACAAAATTTGACAAATGGAAACTATTAGATGAGGTACATGTAATGGCTGGAATTACATTTTACATCAATTTATTTTGATAAACTAACTAATTTCATAACACAGTAATGAAATAACAGTAACTTCCATAACGTTCAAGAAATTTTACTAATTTAACTCATTCGTATGCAATTTTGTCAATATAATAAAATTTAATAACAAATTAATTCAAAACAATGCATAATTCTTACCTGAACCTGATGCTACTATTTGCTCGCCGCTTGCTTCCTTCCTGCTTCTTTAGAACACTACCCAAAACTGTCCTCCCTTCCGACTAGTTAGCTCCTAGCCCTAGGATATTAACGGATATCCTAGCCCTCGATGCCCAAAACTCCCAGCAACTCCGGTCCATTGTCCACTGTGTCAATGCTACTCACAAAATTTCACCTCCCTCTCTGCAATACTCAGATCTCCCCAAAATCCATGGCCAACTCCCCGTAGAATGAATCTCTTCCCCCGTAAGGCTTTCCCTCTTATCCCCTTTCACCGACTCTTCCTTTCATTCAATTCCCTACCTAATATCTTATCCCATTATTAAATATCTTATCCCATTTATTAAATATCTTATCCCATTATTAAATATCTTATCCCATTTATTAAATATCTTATCCCATTTATTAAATATCTTATCCCATTTATTTAATACTCCTTATCCTTTATTTAATGTTTTTTATCCCACTCATATATGTAAGTTTTAATAAATTAAATTATCAACCCTATTAATTGTTTACTCACATAATTAAAGAGTTGATTAATAATTAAATAACCATTGACAATTATGAACAATTAATTAATGATAATTAATTTAGTTAATATTATATAAGAAACAATTTTTAGGATTATATTATTAAATTAATTATAATTAATAA
>SNQJ01S0037323.1:0-16503 GCA_010110895.2 Picea sitchensis
AGCAACCAACTGATACTCTTTCAAGGGCAGAGGCCATAGTAACTATGACCCCCGCCACTGTCTTTGACTGGAACCATAACACCAAGGGGATTTTATGGAGAAGTAACTGTGTAAAACACCATGTTGAGCCCAGAGCAGATTTTTGGGTCAACAATCCCCTTATGAAAATTGATGTTCAGAGCGACCTTGATATGATTTTTGCTTCATGTGATTCTGGGCCATGACCAAATTCTCTTTGAGGGTACGGAGAATAGCCTCTCTAAATGTAAGTGTTTGGTCAACCGCCTGGACCTTCAATACACCTGGAAAATATGAGAGAACTAAAGGTGTATTTTGTCCATATACCACTTCAAAAGGAGTCATGTGGGTAGTTGTATGGTATGAAGTGTTGTACCACCATTCAACTAGTGGTAACCATTGAGCCCACTGATTTTTCTTTTCCGAGGCAAAACACCTCAAATATGTTTCCAAACACTTGTTGACAACTTAGGTTTGACCATCAGTCTGAGGATGATAAGCTATGCTGAGATGCAATTGGGTGCCTTATATCTTGAACAGTTCTTGCCAAAAATTGATGGTGAAAGTTGGGTTGCGATTAGAAACAATAGAAACCAGAATGCCATGAATCTTGAAGACTTGGTCCATGAAAATTCGAGCCAAAGTGGATGTTGTAAATGGGTGTTGAAGAGCACAAAAACAAGCATACTTGGAAAGACGATCAACTACCACCATGATGACTGATTTATTTCCTCATTTAGGTAATCCTACAATAAAATCCATAAAGATATCCCTCCAAATAGCAGGTGGAATCGAAAGCGGTTGTAGTGTGCCAGGAGATTTGACTATTTCTCCCTTGTTGCATTGACACACATCACATTCAGCCACAAAATTATGAACGTCTTGTTTCATACCATCCCAGAAAAAGGAACGTTTGACCCTGTCATAGGTTTTGGTAAACCCGGAGTGCCCAGCTGTGGGTGCAGCATGAAGCTCAGAAAGTACCATGGTTTTAAGTTTTGACTCTTTACTTAAATACAAATGACCTTTATATCGAAGCTCGTCATGGAGCCAAGAGTACCCTGGGGAAACTGGAAAAATGGACTGCAATTGTTGTATCAGATGCAAATTTTTGGGATCTTGTAGTCATTCCTGGCAAACAACTTGGAGCCAATCTGGTACAATGAAGGAGAGAGAAAAAAGGGACCCTTCATATTCATATTTTTGGGAAAGTGCATCGATAACCACATTGTATTTTCCTTTATTTTAAATGATCTCATAATCATATCCAAAGAGCTTAGTCACCCATTTTTGTTGCTCTGGGGAGGAAATGCGTTGTTCCAGAAAATACTCGAGGCTTTGAAGATCTGTCTTAATTTGGAAGCGTTGCCCCAATAGATAAGGGTGCCAAAGATAAACATCATGTAGAATAGAAAACATTTCCTTTTCATAGATTGATTTGCCCAAATTTTGCTCAGACAGTTGATTGTTGGTAAAGGCCAAAGGTCGACCCTCTTGCATAAGGACAATGCCAATTCCTTTCCCTGAAGCATCAGATTATAGGAAAAAGGTCTTTGTGAAATCGGGAAGGGCCAAAACTAGAGTGGTGCACATGGCCATGTTCAAGGTTTGAAAATCCTGAGCAACTACTAGTGTCCAAGTAAAATAATTATTTTTAAGGAGTGCAGTGAGAGGTGTCGCAATCTTTCCATAATTCTTAACAAACTTGCGATAATAACTTGTTAAGCCCAGAAATCCATGCAAGTTTTTGAGATTCTTTGGGTGAGGCTAGTCTTGCATAGCTTCAATCATTTTAGGATCCACCATAACGCCGACCTTGCCAACGATATGACCCAATTACTTGACTTCTCAGATGCAAAAATCACATTTAGATTGTTTTAGGAAAAGTTGGTGCTGAGAGAATAGATGGAGAAATCGATCCACATGATGAGAAATATGGTTTTTCCTTGTTTTTCTATATATGAGGATATCATCAAAGAAAACTAAGACAAAATGGCGGAGAAAAGGACGGAAGAAATGATTCATGAGGATTTGGAAGGTGGAGGGAGCATTACACAAGCCAAACAGCATGACCAAAAAATCATAGTGGCCCTCATGAGTTCTAAAGGAAGTCTTAGGAATGTATACCTCTTTCATATTGATCCAGTGGTATCTAGAACAAAGATCAAGTTTAGTAAAGAATTGGGCCCCATTCAATTCATCCAAGAGGTCATCAATAATAGGAATGGGAAATATATCTTTAATGGTGAGTTTGTTGAGGCCGAGGAAGCCAGGACACATACACCAAGAACCTTCTTTATTAAGTACCATGACCACAGGAGAAGAGTAGGGGCTCGTACTAGGGTGGATAACACCTGCGTTTAGTAGTTCTTGAACCATTTTACTAATTTCATTTTTTTGGTAAAAGGGGTGATGATAGGAACGGATATTGGGAGGAAGGATTCCTGGGACAAAGGGAATGGAATGATCATGAACACCATGGGAAGGAGGGAGTCCTTGGGGAGTGGAAAAAACAACTTGATGTTTAGAGAGGATGGATTGGAGGTCCTGCGGCATAGAGGGTGTCTCAGTTGCTTGTATGGCATGGAGTTTCGAAATAATGCCAGAATGACATTTTTTGAGCATCTTTTCCATGCGATAGGAACTAATGATCATAGGGGAACCAATGGTGATGCCTTGGAACTTATATTTTTGGCCCTCCTGGTCGAATTGCATCATTAATTCCTTAAAATCCATGAGAATGGGACCCAAAGTCCTTAACCAGTCTGCACCCAACACAATGTCGCAACCTCCCATGTCGATAGAAAACATATGAGATTTTAGGTGGTAGTCACCAATTTGGAGACGCACATTTTCACAATGCCCTCCACATTTCATTGACCCACCATTGGAAATCATGATTTGGAAATTATTGATTGCATGGATATAGAAATTAGTTTCTTGGGCAATGTGGCGATGAATAAAATTATGGGTGCTTCCACTATCAACAAGAATGATGACCTTCCTATGCTTGATGTAACCAATTATCTTGAGGGTTTGGGGAGCAGATAAGCCAGTGAGAGCATTTAGGGAAATGATCGGTTCTAGTTCGGGAAGGTCTGGGGGAGGGGTCATTTATGTGGGTTCAGGTGACACAGACACGAGGGGAGCTTCAACATCCTTCAAGATGGAAATAAAAATATTTTGTTCCTTACATTTGTGTCCCATAAAATATGTTTCATCACAATTATAACAAAGGCCTTTGAGTTGGCGTTCAACCATTTTGGCCCTAGTCAATTTTTGGATCTTTAGTGGAGTAGAAGGAGGAGTGGGATTTACTAGTTTAGTGCAAGGAATAAAGGAGGGTTTCTGGTTTTGAGAAGAGACAACCTGTTGTGCTTCCTTATCTCCTTTAGTAGCCTCCACCCAAATCTGAGGCCAAGCCATGAGGACATGGGCACAAATATCATCCTTGAGGCCACTGATAAAACATTCTCAGAAAAATGCATCAGACATACCCTCTGTATGAAAATCTAGCCGCTCAAAAGCAGTTATAAAGTCTTCCATTGTTCCATATTGTTTCAACTTTGTCAAACAAACTAAATGGTTGGTGTTAGTGTCAAAGCATTCATAAAGATTTTCCACAAAGTGTGTCCAAGAAATATACCCTTGGCGGGCAATTTTTCTCTATTGCCACCATTGCCAACGTTCTTGATCTAGATGGAGAACACAATACCGGAGTTTTTCCAACTCATCTATAATGTCATACAAAGAGAAATAATATTCCATTTGAGTTACCCAACCAGTTGGATCCGAGCCATCAAATTTGGTCACATCCACACGCAAAAGACGTAGGTCACATTGAAAGTGATGGGGTTGAAAATTATGGGAATGAGAGGAAGTTTCATCTTTGGTATGCAAAGGTGGGTCAGATAAGGGAGGATCTACAGGGATATGCAACTTGGTGCAGATCATCGTAGTGACAGATTCAAGCTGGGTAGTAATGTCTTGTTTGAGTTCCTCTATTGAGGCAGTGATGGAGGAATGCATGCTTTTATTGATGGTGGTAATATTGTCATTGAACTATATCACTTCATGTTGGGTCTCTGTGAAATTATGTTGCAAGGTATTGAAGCGAGCTTCCAAGTCTCGGCTACGGGTATGGGCCATGATGACGAGGGAACTGAAAAGGGGCGAGTGGGGTCAAACAATTTTCTGAAAAATGATAGGTATGAATGTGATAAGGGTGAAGAGAGAAATTCAATGGAATAGGTCTCAAATAATGGCCTATATGAAGAATAATGCAATGATGAAATTCCCAAATGATTAATCACGAAGAAATGTGTAGTGATTTGGCAACTCGAATACAGGAGACACAGTTGCGTGACAGTAAATCTTGTCTGTGTTGTTTTTTGTTTCTGTCCCCAAAGTTTAGGTATTCAAGGGTTCTACAGACAAGGTTTTTCCCTGTGCTATAGCTCTCTGATATACATACGGGGTCCAACAGTAGTACTCGGCCCAATATCTCAGGGCACCAACTAAAGAGGCTAGATCATGCTTTTAGCCATACTACCCGACTACCCAAGTACTAGAGAGTATCTTCCTGAGTGTTTTTCTCGATGGCACTATAGAAGTCAGGTGGCCGATCAGTTTATCTAAAGAGGGCTTTAGGAAATCTAGGTCGATCTGTATACAGGTGTTGTCTAATGCGCTACCACTCGAAGGGGTACCAACAAGGGTTACAAGGGTGGCCAACAGATGTGCACTTAAGTACCACTTGTATTTCCTACGTGTATGAATCCCCAACCACGGGTTTATGCACGTAACGACAAATCTTTGTAGCTTAAAGATGTCAAATTACGTCTCTACCCTAAAAAAAATTAACCCACAATTTTTTGCCAAGGAAAGTGATATGATACCACTTGTAATATTCCAGATATAAAAAGTATGCAGAACATAAATAAAATGATAGAAATGGTATATGAACAACAATATAACCATAACAACACCACAATAATACCAAAATGATACCATAATGACACCAGAAAGAGCACTTTGATTACTAAGAGCAATGTTCACTTGCTTCTTCGAGGGGGAAACCTCCAGTCGAGTAGAGCTCTATTACAATAATATCCAAGACAAAAGTTCTCATACCCTCAACTCCTATTTATACTAAATATGTTTATCAAAAGAACCATCTAGAGGAAGATCCTTCTAGAAGCAGAAGCTTCTATTAGGTCTTCTTACATTGGAATTATTCTTCCTTATTACTAGGCCTTATTAATATTTACCTTTATTACATAGGAATATATTATTCTACCTACATGAGGGGTTAGGTCCCTAACAACTTGAATTTCATGTTGTGTGTTATTTCCACATTTAGAGTCAGGTATCAAAAATTTTGGTCGTTTTAGTAGTAGCATGAACCAACTTGGGAATGGGTGCATTACAGAGTGGTATCAGAGATTTTGGTTCAACACTAGACCCATATGAACCAAGAACCATTGAAAATTTGGGAAAATTCATTGTTAAATATTTCAATTTGTGACAAATTTGGGGGGAAATGGTGAAATATCATAGTGAAATCCCCAAATTAGTGAGCAAATTCAAGTTTCAAACACCTTAGAACTGTCAAAGAGATGATCGAGGGAATCGATAGGTAGGTTTCATGGATAAATTTGACTTGGAAGGTCAAAATTCATGTTGTAGTGGTGACCGAAGAACTGGGAGAGTTTGATAAATTGATGGCCAAGATCGTGGTTGATTTTGAGATCAACGGTCCAAATTCATCGCAAATTGATTAAAAAATTATGAGTTTTCAGAGTTTTGAAAAAATAAGAGAATCAATGGCCAAGATTCGTTTTCACATATTGGTAAAGTTAAAGAATTGATGACCATAATTTATTTTCTCAAATTCGTGAAGTTAAAGAATCGACAATCGAGATTCATTTTCGATAGTTGGGAAATGGATTAGATCGAAGTTCGAGATTCATCGACAGAGTTGGGTGAAGTTTGTCAATTCAACGATTAAGATCATTTTGAATGGGAGATAAATGGCCTAGATTCATCTGGGAATTGGTAAAAAATTTCTAAGTTTTTGGTTTTCCAATAGAAATTGTTGATGGTCGATGGTCGAATCAGTGAGTTTGGTGAATATTTTGGTTCGGTCAAAGGAAATCACTGATCGCCAATGGTTGATGGTCAGAAGTTGGTGAAAGTTTTCATGCATCCAAAGTAAATTAATGATTGTCTATGGATGATGATCAAGAGTCGGAAAATTTGGCAAGGTGTTGTTGACAGGCAGGAAAATTCCCTCCTACAACAAGGGATAATTTCCCAATCACAAGCCCCAATTAGACTTGTTTTCGATTGGGATGGTAGTTTCCAACTGATATGTGGGATTGGTTTTCCACTCAAGGTATTTTCTCTTTGGATAAGATACTTTATCATTTGAGATATGATCTAATTTAAACTAGATTTGCAAAGAAGAAGAACTAATCTATTACTCATATATCAATTGAGATAAAATGCTAATTTAAAAATGTAGATAAGAATGATTTATTCTCAATACTATAAGAAATTAATTATCTCATAGAATCATGAGCACAATAACTATTGTTACTAGGAATATATCACAATAGTTATATCTACATGATATTGGTAGTCCAAGAAAAGTTTAAGTATTTTTTAAGGCAAAGAAATGAGAAACAACAACCTCATAGACCAACTTCAAAATGATAATTATTCATCTACAGTATGCAATAAATCATTTGAACATATATAAATTCCTCTCCCTATGACTAAAAACTTAATAATTAAAGAGGAATATCAAATAAAAAAAGATAATGATCATTGACAAACGTCTAGAAGAAATCCATAAAGTAGATCAACAGTAAGCATACATACACAAATTATAATCAATCATAAAAATAATCTTAATAACAACTAATGCACCTCCTATTTGATATACAATCAATTGACAATTTCATAGAATTATGAAAATAATTGACATGAAACCAAAGCAAGGGAATTTGCAAATAATTAACAAATATGCAAACCACAAATTCACATTACTCATAAATGAACTCATCAAAAGACAAGGTCTTCAAAATTTAATTCAAACTAATACAAATATAAGTCTAAGTCTCTAGTTTCCAACCCCTTCTCCATATTTCAATTACAATAAATAGTAATTAAGATCCTGAAATTGAGGACAATTTCCTCTTTTTATTCAACTGACTTCTACACGTGTCAACTTAATTTAATCATTGATATCAAAGAGAGAGATATCTCGCTAATTGTATTTTCTTTATTTATTTTTCTCTCTTGCTCTTGAATGTGTGATTTCCATTGAGTGAGTTTTTCAATCATTGATGAAATTAAAGGTGGATGAAGAAAATCAACATTCAATTTACACAAATAGATCTCCTTAGAAATTTATTCCTGTTCTGATTTAAATTTTGAGAGGAAATAATCAATGGACTTTATGCATTATGCTGATTTTGTGATGAGCTCCTTGACAACTTCCATATTCTAGAAATTAAGTTGTGTGATCCCATCTTCTCAGGAGCTTCTTTATTGGTTCACATCTACAAGGAAATTTGATAGGGGTATTGATTGACCAAGAAACTGACAGCTAGATCCCAAAGATCTAAACAATTTTTGTTGGTTTCCTTGATCAAATCATGTGAAAAAGTACAATTAGTATACCAAGAATCAAGTGAAGCCCGAACTTGGATTTTTTCTTCCTTAGTCATTATAGATAAATCTTTAAGAAAATTGATACCCTTTGTTTCCCATGTTTTGTTGGAATTACTAAGACAACTAAGAGGGGGGAGGGGTGAATCAGTTGTTACTATTCTTAAACAATTTTATGCCTATTAAAATATTATTAACCTTATCCAAGTGATCATCAAGATTAATCAAGACATGAACAATAGAAATAACAAACATCAATCACACATATGATATACAGAGAGAAAAATATTCACGAGGAAACCCATAAAGGGAGAAAACCTCTTCTTCTTTGAATGATAGGCAGTCTTTAAGTTTTGTACATCATCTTTCTTTGAGCACCAACTCAAAATGAGGCTACAACCTATTCTTTAACAAGCTACAACTTGTTGAGAGCACCAACTCTTTGGTTTCTCTAGCACCCACTAGAAGGAAGAACCAACTCCCTGAGTGTTCCAGAACCAACTGGATGGAAGCACCAACTTCCAGTCACACAGGCACCAACCTGTATAACAAAAAACAATGGTTCTCCCTTGCACCACCCTACCACCCTGGTTTTTCTGGCTGCAACCAGATGGAAGCTACAACTCCCTGTGTTCAAGAACCCACTTGAAACTATGAGGAAAACAATCCTCCCTAGCACAACCCTATCACCCTGAGATATAAATCTTTGCTTGCTGAAATTAATTACAGTGATACAGTATTTATCAATGGCTTACCAATCTCATCATTTTTCTGCTACATTGCTCTACTTCTGTCTGTTCATGCTTGTCTCCACTTGTTGTCTCTCTCCATCTTCTCTTCCTCTGTTCTTCTCATGCTCTTAGGTTCTCATACAGTCTATTGTTTTCACCATTTCTGCTCTGTCCAGCTTATGTTCTTCATCTCTACATCTTTCACGATTTGTTCCTGCTATCTCCTTGATCACATACAGTTCAATTTTTTTTACCAAGGAACAACAACCTTCCTCTGTCATGACATCTTTCTTTTATTCACGCCCTCAACATCCATTACACTCTGAATATCCAACGCTCAAGTCGGGAATCTCAAAATCGCTCAAGAATCATGATTCCAACGCTCAAGAGAAATGATTCAACTGATCAGGAACAATGATTCCAATGCCCCAAAACAATGATTTAGTTAGTGTAATTGAATCGTAACTAATCAAGAAACCATGAAGTCAAACAACAACCCTTCGATCAAATTCGGTTTGATCAGTGTCATTGGATTATACACGCAGATGCTTTTTGACTATTCAATGTGTAACCTCCGATGTGGAGACTAGCAGTGCTAGCTCCTTCCTCAATATTTCACTAATGTGACCTTGGGTGATACTCTCATGTGACCATACGATTGCGGGCACTGCCAAAGGTGGTTTGAGGGAAGCTCTCTTTTTGCCCCGTAATTGACTACAAAGCTCCACGTGTCCTTTCTCCAAAACCGTGCTTTTGATTGCGGCCCGCCTACAACATTTTAAAGTTAGCGCACCTTCAATCCCCGCAATGCGACAAGACTGTTGATCTCATGATCTTGATGGTGCTTTTGAATCTGACGGTTCAGATCTGTCCTTTCAAGTTCTGCGGATCGGATCTAACCTCCCTAAATCAACGACTGTGATTTAATTCGTGATCTGGGCTTTGGGAGTTTCAACTCTCAAACCATTCTTTCCTCTGTACGTCAATCTTTCAGAGTCGATGATCCACAGACACCTTTCCTTCTCAATTGACGGCTCTGCCTCTAATTCGATGATTTCACCTCTCAACTAGATTAATGGTCCTGTGTCCCCTTTCTCGATCAACGGTTGATATCTTCTTTGCTACTCCGGGCTTCGATGATTTCAATTATCAACCTTCAATATTTCCCAGAACTCTTTTAGCTGGAGTCCACAGATTCCTGTCACGTGTCCTCCTCAAATCAACGGTCCTCGTTCACTTCGGGACTTTGACCTTCGGGAGTTCGAGACTCTGTCCCTCGCGACTTCAGCCCTTTAGCACTTCAACCCTTCATGAATTCGATCCTTCGGCACTTCGGCTCTTCGCGACTTTGGCACTTTGGCCCTTCGGTCTTCAGGACTTCTAAGGATTTTTCATTTGTTGGTAGTGGAACTCCCGAAGTAAATCTCTCATAGTGACATAACATTACATGCGTCACCTTTTGACCTAGAACGGGTCGAGTGGTTTCCACATGTCACTCATTGGCGTGGTATGCCAAATGTCCTTTCTGACATGGTCTACCACATGTCCTTGCTGAAATGGTCTGTCGCATGTCCTTGCTGATGTGATCTGCCACATGTCCTTGAATCAGACGGTTGAGGCTTACTTCGGGTCTTTACCTAGAGTCCATAGATTTACGCCACGTCTCTTCTGGATCAGACGGACCAGATCCACTTCGGACGATCCGACGCTTGATATTTACTCCAGACGATCTGACGAATGATATCTATTTCGGATGATCGCACGATCGAGATTTACTTCAACTCTCCGGCTCTCCAGGATTTGGGGATTTCAAATCTCAAATTTAAACTTCTCGAAGTGATTTCTCTGGATCTCAC
Organism: Picea sitchensis; assembly: GCA_010110895.2. NCBI lineage: Eukaryota > Viridiplantae > Streptophyta > Pinopsida > Pinales > Pinaceae > Picea > Picea sitchensis. The sequence continues at coordinate 10,283 of SNQJ01S0037323.1, forward strand.
GATCCATCGCCACATATCCCTCTATATCTGACGGTTGAAATTTACTTCGACTCTCCAGCTCTCCGGGCTTCGGGTATTTCAGTTCTCAAAATGAAAAATCTTGAAGTGAGATTTTTCCGAAGCGTAATATCCTCACATCTTTAGACCTAAAAATAATGATGTTCATTTGATCATGATCTTATATCAACGGCTCGATCTGTCCGCTATGCATCTTTACCTTGGATTAAATCCAACGACTCTCCATCTTTGCTTATCCTATCCTTCCATTTAATTTGATCCGATGACTGACGAAAATTTGGATAATCGAATTATCAACCATTTTTCCCTGCTTATCCTATACTTCCACTTAAATTGATCCAACAGTCATGAAGAATCTTGAAGAAAATCCATGATCAAGGATTTGATCCTGATCACGTTTCTGTACTGCACTTTCCCTTCTAAGCTTTGATCTCTACATATTGTTCACTTCTCCTCCTAAGCTTATGTTGTTCCTGATTTCCATAATCATTGTTGTTCTTGCCATCAATGACAATCACATTGTTCTTGTAAAACATGCCAAAAATTTCCCCCTTTGGCATTGATGGAAACCCTAAAAGGATGCACTATTCTGCTTAGACCTCCAACTGTAGCATCCAGACCACACCTTTTCTCTCCCTTTGACATCAATGTCAAAGAAAACTTGAGAGTGACTATGTTCTCCCCCTAAACAGAGATATAATAAGCACTCTCCCCTAATCAGATAGACTGTTTTAACTTGATAACAGGGTCACACCCAACTTCTAGCGTAGATACTCAAACTGAGTTGTTGCAAGCGGTTTAGTGAAGATATCAACTATCTGTTCTATGGGAGGAATATAATTCAGTTGAACAACTCTGTTTGTAACCTGCTTTTTGAGAAAATGATACTTTATTGGTATATGCTTAGTCTTTGAACGTAGAAAAATATTCTTGGAGACACTAATGGCATTGGTGTTATCACAGTGAAGTGGAATTGAATCAGTATAAGTTACCTTCAAATCTGCAAGAGTTTGTATCATCCATAAGATCTGAGTGCAGCAAGTAGCAACAACAATGTACTCTGCCTCTATAGTTGATAATGAAATAGATCCCTGCTTCTTACTAAGAAATGCTACTAATGAATCACCTAAGAAGAATGCACCTCCATTGGTGCTCTTTCTCTCATCCAAACAGTTTTCCCAATCAGCATCTGAATATGCATTTAATTTAAAACTCTGATTTCTAGGATACCAGAGACCATAAGTCATTGTACCCTTCAAATATTTGAATATCCTTTTGGCAGCTGCTAAATGACTTTGTTTAGGAGCAGACTGATAACGACCTACCATTCCAACAACTTGCATTATATTAGGACGGGATGTTGTGATGTACAGAAGACTGCCTATCATTGATCGATATGTTCTTTTATCAACATAAGGTGAAATATCATCTTTACTGAGCTTGCAACCAACCACCATAGGTGTGATCACAGGTGCATAATCTTCCATCTGAAACCTCTTTAACATCTCTTTCAAATACTTTTCTTGAGAGATAAATATCCCTGCATAACTATGATTGATTCATAAACCAAGAAAATATGACAGTTCTCATATCATGGACATCTCAAACTCAGTCTGCATTGAATTAGAAAACCACTGAACTGAAGGTTCATTAGTGCATCCAAAAATAATGTCATCTACATAAACCAAAAAAACTAATAAATCATCACCTTCAGACTTAATGTATATATTATTGTCAATAGTACCTTTCTTGAACCCTTTGTCCTATAGAAATTTGTCCAGTCTATAATATCAGGCTCGTGGTGCCTGTTTCAGTCCATATAATGCATTTTTCAACTTACAGACATAATCAGGATTATCTGTCAGTGAAAATTATTCATGTTGCTCCACATATACATCTTCTTCTAGATCTCCATTAAGAAATGATGACTTAACATCCATCTGATATACTTTAAAGTTCTTATGATATGCATAGGCAAGAAACATTCTGATGGCTTCCAATCTTGCCACTGGTGCAGGTTTCATCAAATCATGTCCTTCAAAATATGCATACCCCTTACAGACCAATCTCGCTTTATTCCTAACAATTTGTCCTTGTTCATTCATTTTGTTCTTAAACACCCATTTGGATCCAATTAAATTCTTATCTGCAGGTCTAGGAACAAGCTCCCAAGTATTGTTCTTCTCAATCTGATCCAGTTCCTCATTCATTGATTTTAACCAATTTACATCTTCACTAGATTCATTAAAGTTATTGGATTTCACCATGGATATGAAGGATATATGTGATTTCTCGGTGTCTTTGATTATCCTTCTCCTGGTTTGTACACCTTTGTCTTTTTCACCAATTATCTAACTTGCAGGATGATTCTTTTGAGTAATTTTGGAGGAAGGATTTGATGTTGTCTGCTGATTTGAGTCTTCCCGAGTCTTTGTATCTTCATCTGACTCAAAGTCTTCTTTTTTTTATTCTTGGACCTGTTCATCTTCAACTTTAGCTATGTCCTCTGTAGCAGACTCAATATTTCTCACCTCTCTTACTAGTACTCCTTCATCAACCTTTAAATCAACGCAATCAATTAATTTATATAGTCTTTTATTAAAGAATCTATATCCTTTATTATTGGTAGCATATCCTAAGAATATGCCTTCATCATCCCTGTCATCATATTTGCCAAGGTTTTTATTATTATTATTTATGTAGAACTTACTCCCAAAGACTTTGAAGTGTTTGATTGAAGCAGGTCTTCCATACCACAGTTCATAAAGTGTCTTGTCACTGTGTGGTCTGAGGTGGACTTTATTAAGAATATGAACTGTTGTGTGTATTGTTTCTACCCAATAGGTTTGACCAATGTTCTTCTCATTCATCATTGACCTGGCCATTTGCTGAATTGTTATGTTTTGCCTCTCAACTAATCCATTTTGTTTGGAGTTCCTGGGATTGCGTATTCTCTCTTGATCCCATGTTTATCACATAATTCCTTGAAATCACTTGACATAAATTCTCCTCCTCTGTCTGATCTTACTGCCTTTAACCTGTTTCCTGTTTGATTATCAGTTAAAGCTTTAAATATTTTAAATTTCTCAAATGCTTCATCTTTTTCTTTGAGAAAAGTGACCCAAATGAGTCTCGAGTAATCATCAATGATCAGCGTGAAGTAGTTTTCCTTCCTTGTTCCTTCCTGTCTTGATTGTCTACATAAATCCATATGAACTGATTGGATTGGTTTCTCTGTTGAAGTAGATCTCTTGGATTTAAACTGTGTCCTGGTTAGCTTTCCTACTTGGTAGGGTTTACACATAGAATCTTGTGGCTTTGATATTCTTGGAATATCTTTTATTGCCTCAAGATTTTTGAGCTTGATTACGTGGTCAAAGTTTATATGTCCAAGTCTCCTATGCCATAACCATCTTTCATCATGTTTTCTTAGATGACACTCTTCTCTATCTTCTTTCAGCACATATACATTATTATCCGTCCTTATGCCTTTAGCCACCACTTCTCCTGAATTTACAGAATTTATCTTACAATCTTTGGAAGTGAACACCACTTCACATCCTCTGTCACACATTTGAATTACACTGAGAAAATTATGTTTCAACCCATCTACAATCAGAACATCTTGGGCTTTTCCTTTACCATTACTCAAACTCACCATCCCTTTACCCTTGATTTTACCTGGTTCATCATTTCCAAAGGTCACATTTCCTGTTTTTCTTTTACTCATAGACATAAACTTATCCTTGTCTCCAGTCATGTTCTTGGAACATGCACTATCTATATACCAGGGGTCTTTTTGTTTTTGAGTTGAAAGTACTAGACCACATTTTTCACTATCTTTCTTTTTCCATGTGCTGGAATTTCTGGCTAAGGGTTTTATCCTTGGATCTGCTTTGTAATTCTTCAGATGGTAGTTTGAAGCTTTGTGGATAAAGTTATGAAATTTATAGCATTCGAGCTCATTTTTCAATAGGTCAAAGTGATTGGTGCAACTTTGTCTACTCATTGGTTGTTTATTTCTATGTTGCAAAGATTGTTTGTTTCTTGATCTCCTCAGTTGCATGTCTCTAAACTTAATTTGACAATTTGCAATCTTATGACCAAAATTAGAGCAGTAAAAAAAGTAACCATGGAAGAAATTTTGGTACTTGAAGGATGGCCTTCTTCTTGTAATTTTTTGCTCCATCTTCTAATATATATTTTTTTTATCAAGGATCATCTTGTCTTTATTAGCTTTTGGTGGCAAAGTACTCACATGGTCTGATTGCCTGCTGACTTGGAACTTGATAATCTTTACTGACTTTTTGATTTCTAGATGTTTGCTGCTTGAACCACTTACATAGCCTAAACCAGTCTTCAACAAAGCATGTATTTGTTTGATCAGAATTTCATTTAGTTTTGTTGAGGCTTTAATGCTTGGAAGATTTTGGAGATACAATGCTTTAAACTTATCCATCTCTTTTCTGGTTTTTACTACCTCTTCTTCCAAGGCTTCACATCTTACCTTATTTTCTGATAATTGTTGTTTCAGAATGTCCTCTATTTTCTTTGCCTCTTCTAATTCCACTTTTAGCAGGGAAAAGTCTTCATCAGGTTTTTTACTATCTTTCTCAAACTGTATCAACAATTGTTTTTGTTTTTTCTTCTTAAATCTGAGTCTAGAAATTTCTTCTAGAGAACTGATCAATTCTCCTTCCAAGTCAACCACAACTTCTTCATCATAAGAATCACTTCCTATGATTTTATTATCATAATCCTCTTTGGCCATAAGCATAAATTCATTAACCTTATCTTCACAAGCAGAATCACTATCTGTGTCTCCTGAAGATTCATCATTGTTTACACATAAAACTTTATTTTTACCAAATCTCTTGGATTTGTACTTCTCTTCACCTTCAACGTTCTGGTCCTTCTTCTTGTGTGGACAGTTAGAATCAAAGAGACCTATCTTTCCACAGTTAAAAAATTTGAGGGGCAACTTGCCTTGGTACTTGCTTGATCCTTTCTTTAGTCTTCTCACAATTTTTTCTTCAATTTCATTAGGCTCAGAATACTCATTCTTATCCGCTTTAAATGATGCTTCTCTAGAGGTGGGTTTATCTTTGCTAATCCTCATTTCATAAGAAGTTAGAGTTCCTATAAGTTGATCAATAGACAAAGTCTTAAGATCATTAAGTTCTTCTATTGCAGAAACTTTTGGATTAAATATATTTGGTAGAGATCTTAAAATATTCTAAACTAAAAATGCATCTTCAATCTTCTCACCAAGACCCTTCATGGAATTCACATGCTCCTCAACTCTTAAGAAATATTTATTAACTATTTCATCTTAATTCATCTTTAGTTGTTCAAATTTCAATCTATATGTCTGAAGTTTGGTATCTTTTACTTTCTCATTTCCTTCATAACTGCTAATGATTTTATCCCACATCTCTTTGGCAAAATCAAGATGCTTTACTTTTACAAATTCATCTTCAACAAGCCCACTCACTATAGCATTCATTTCCTTTTCATTGAAGCTAAATTATAAATTATCATCTTTGGAAGCTATCAAAACAGGTTTTGTATATCCAGTCTCTATAACATCCCAAACATCAACACCTAAGGCCATAATGTATGTTCTCATTCTAACCTTCCAGAAAGAAAAATTTGTTCCATCAAATAGAGGAGGATTATTGGTCGAATTTCCTTCATGAATTGTCATGTTTAATCTTACTGATCTACCTTTAGCTAAAAGGAACCCTCTCTGATACCAATTGTTGTAATTACTAAGACAACCGAGAGGGGGGGGTGAATCAGTTGTTATTGTGCTTAAAATTTTTTATGCCTATTAAAATATTATTAACCTTCTCCAAGTGATCATCAAGATTATGAAATACATGAACAACAAAAATAACAAACATCAATCACACATATGATATACAGAGAGACATATATTCATGAGGAAACCCATAAAGGGAGAAAACCTCTTCTTCTTCGAATGATAGGAAGTCTTTAAGTTCTGTACATCATCTTTCTTTGAGCACCAACTCAAAATGAGGCTACAACCTCTTCTTTAACAATATGAAACTTGTTGAGAGCACCAACTCTCTGGTTTCTCTAGAACCCACTAGAAGGAAGCACCAACTCCCTGAGTGTTCTAGCACCAACTTCCAGTCACACAGGCACCAACCTGTATAACAAAGAACAATGGTTCTCCC
>SNQJ01S0037323.1:16553-54038 GCA_010110895.2 Picea sitchensis
CCAACTTCCAGTCACACAGGCACCAACCTGTATAACAAAGAACAATGGTTCTCCCTTGCACCACCCTACCACCCTGGTTTTTCTGGCTGCAACCAAATGGAATCTACAACTCCTTGTGTTCAAGAACCCACTTGAAACTTTGAGGACAACAGTCCTCCCTAGCACCACCCTACCACCACCCTGAGATATAAATCTTTGCTTATTGAAATTTTATACAATGATACAGTATTTATCAATGGCTTACCAGTCTCATCATTGTTATACTACACTGCTCTGCTTCTGTATGTTCATGCTTGGCTCCACTTGTTGTCTCTCTCCATCTGCTCTTCCTATGTTCTTCTCATGCTCTTAGGTTCTCATATAGTTAGTTGTTTTCACCATTTCTGCTCTGTCCAGCTTATGTTCTTCATCTCTGCATCTTTCACGCTTTGTTCTTGTTGTCTCCTTGATCACATACAGTTCAACTTGTTTTACCGAGGAACAACAATTTTCCTCTGTCACGACATCTTTATTTTATTCATGCCCTCATCATCTGTTACACTCTGAATCTCCAACGCTCAAGTCAAGAATCTCAAAAATGCTCAGGAATCATGATTCCAATGCTAAGAAGAAATGATTCAATCGCTCAGGAACAATGATTCCAATGCCCCAGAACAAAGATTCAGTTAGTGTAAATGAATCATAACTGATCAAGAAACCATGAAGTGAAACAACAACCCTTTGATCAGATTCGATTTCATCAGCACCGTTGGATTATACACACAGATGATTTCTTACTATTCAATGTGTAACATTTGATGTGGAGTCTAGAAACGCTAGCTACCTCAATATTCTGTTGATGTGACCTTGGGAAATGCTCTCATGTGATGATGTGATTGCGGGCGTGGCCAAAGGTGGTTTGAGGGAAACCTGCTTTTCACCCCACAATTCACTACAAATCTCCATGTGTCCTTTCTCCAAAACCGTGGTTTCGATTGCGATCGGCCTTCAACATTTTAAAGTTCGCACACCTTCAATCCCTACAATGCGATGGGACCGTTGATCTCATGATATTGATGGTACTCCTGAAGCTGATGGTTCAGATCTGTCCTTTCAAGTTCTGCAGATCATATCTAACCTCCCTAAATCAACGACTGTGATTTACTTCGTGATTCAGGCTTCAGGAGTTTCAACTCTCAAACCATGCTTTCCTCTGTACGTCAATATTCTGGAGTCGATGATCCGCAGATACCTATCCTTCTCAATTGACAGCTCTGCCTCTAATTCATGGATTTTACCTCTCAACTAGATCAATGGTCCTGTTTCCCCTTTCTCGATCAATGGTCTAGATCTGATTCGCTACTCTGGGATTCAACAATTTCAATTCTCAACCTTCACGCTTTTAGACGGACTCCACAAATTCCTACCATGTGTCCTCATCAAATCAATGGTCATCGTTCACTTTGGGACTTTGGCCTTCAGGAGTTCGGGACTCTGTCCCTCGTGACTTCGGCCTTCGACACTTTGGCCCTTCGCGACTTCGGTCCTTTGGCACTTTGGCTCTTCGAGACTTCGACCCTTCGACACTTCGGCCCTTCGCAACTTTGTCCTTCGGGACTTCCGAGATTTTGTCATTTGTTGGTGGTGGAACTCTCGAAGTAAATCTCCTGGAGTGACATAACATTACACACGTCACATGTTGACCTAGAACGGACTGAGTGGTTGCCACGTGTTACTCACTAACGTTGTCTGCCACATACCCTTGCTGACATGGTCTACCAGATTTCCTTGCTGACATGGTCTGCCACATTTCCTTGTTGACATGGTCTGCCACATGTCCTTATTTACGTGGTCTGCCACATGTCCTTAAGTCAAACGGTTGAGGCTTACTTCAGGTCTTTACCCGGATTCCACAGTTTTATGCCACGTCTCTTCTGGTACAGACAGCCCAGATCCACTTCAGATGATTCGACACTTGAGATTTACTCCAGACGATCTAACGACTGAGATCTATTTTGGATGATCGAACTATCGAGATTTACTTCAGCTCTCTGGCTCTCCGGGATTCAGGGATCTCAAATCTCAAACTTAAACGTCTCAAATTGATTTCTCTAGAGCTCACGATCTGTCGCCACGTATCCCTCTGGATCTGACGGTTGAAATTTACTTCGACTCTCTGGCTCTCCAGGCTTCAGGTATTTCAGTTCTCAAACTGAAAAATCTTGAAGTGAGATTTTTCTAGAGCGTAACCTCCTCACATATTTAGACCCAAAACAAAATATGTTGGTTTGATCATGATCTTAGATCAACGACTTGGTATTTATGTGATGCATCTTTGCCTTGGATTAAATCCAACAACTCTCCATCTTTTCTTATCATATCCTTCCATTTAATTCAATCTGACAGCTGACGGAAATTCGGATAATCCAATTCTCAACTGTTTTGCCCCGCTTATCCCATCCTTCCACTTAAAGTGATCCAATGGTCATGAAGACTCTCAAAACAAATCCACAATCAAGGATTTGATCCTGATCACGTTTATGTACTGCGCTTTCCCTTCTAAGCTTTGATCTTTGCATATTGTTCACTTCTCCTCCTGAGCTTATGTTGTTCCTGTTTTCCATCATTGTTGTTGTTCTTTCCATCACCGACAAGAACACTCTTCATGTAAAACATGCCAACATGTTTCTACTTTATCAAAGGACTTCTAAGAAACTCTCTTTTTCTCATACTATATTTGATTTTGCAGTGAATTTTAATAGTTGGTCATGTTGTCCTTTAATTTCATTTAGCTTATTATAAAATAGCTCCTGAAGAGAAGCTAATTTGTCACTTATGTCCATTACTTCTGTCTTCATTGACTCTAAATTCTTTTGTTTGATCTTCAATTCATTTATTTGGGCTACCAAAATATTACATTGGTCTTCATAATATTTGCTCATTACTTTCTTCTAGTCTTGGAGAAAAACTAATTTCTTAGCATGTTCTGACTTGATATTATCTATTTCAGCTCTGATTTGTTCAATGGTATCAATATATATCTTATTCTCTTATGTGAGATGATCAATTTGAGTCTGGTTTTCCTTAGAAAAGGTAGTCTCTCTAGAGCTCAATTGTTCCTACAATTCCATCAACTGTTTCTTTTCTTTCCTTAATTGAGCATTAAGCCGACTCACTAACCATTTATTTGCATCAACAAATTCCCCTAAGGCATCAACATATTTTTATGGAAAATCCTCTTCATTTGAATGTGTTTCACTCCAAATTTGCACTAACTCATGTGTAGCCTCCTTAGGTTGTCCTGTCTTTATTTTCTTGGTTCTCCTTTTGAAAATTGTATTGGTTGTATCACTGAAGGTATAGGTATTCAATGATAAGATAATTTCTTAAATTGGTTGCAAACTATCAAAATAAAGAGTTGTAGATATTAATCTACCTGGAATAGAAGTAATGGGGGTAGTGTCAATAACATAGATAATTGTGATGATTGTTGACTGGGTATTCTTAGTACCTAAGTTAGTGTTACTTTCATTATTCACTTGAACAGTTTTCTCAAGGGTGTGTACTATAGACTTGTTCTAGGTATTATCCTATGTGTCTTTTCCTTCTTTATTCTGATCCTCCTTCTCTGCTACATCATCCTGCTAATCTTTCTTTTCCACTTACATGTCAGTGGTAGAAGTGTTTTGGTCCTAGTTTGTTTCAGATTTAGATTGTTCATCTTCTTCTTCATCAAAATTTATTTGGATAACACCTTTCTTTTCACTTTTCTCTTTCAAAAATGATTTCTTTCTATAAAATTGCCAGTCTAGAAATTGTTGCAATTTGGGAGTGCTCCTCAAATCATGAATTCATTGAGCTACTTCTTGGTAATTCAAGACCCTTTGGAAAATAATATCAAATGGGTCATCCTTGTGATTATAAGATTTTCAATTCTTTACCATGTTGCAGTGCTTTTTTACAAGACCCATTGTGTCAGGTATTTTAAAATTAACATGTGTCAACCAAATTCCCTCCATTTGTTCTACTTATTTTAGAGCATGTTTAGCATTCAAAAAATAACAAATTCCCAATGGAATTGGAAAATATGGCCCATACATCTTCTGAATTTTTGACAAGGATGCAACAATACCAAGCACCAATATTTCTGGAACATACCTTGCCAAAATATGAGGTGCTCCTTCACATCCATAAATCCTTATGTATAAAAACTCGTCATCCACAAACCAGTCACCAATATCCTTAATAGTATTCATAACTTCTTGGGTGAACATGGGGGATGGTTGATTTTCAGAAACCATGTGCAAAGGAATTATGAAATGATTGTAGAGTTCATAAAAGTAATTTCTACAGTTTACTTCCCACAATTTAAAACAATGTATATGCGTTTTCTCTTTAGAAGGAAACCAATTCCAAGCCAATAAAGGAAATGGGGTGAATGCACATACTTCATATATCAAATAACTTGACTTTAAAAACTAGGACAATATCCTAGTGGTGCTTCTTGTTTTTTTTCCTAGAATATTCACCAATACTGAGAGGGGGAGGTGAATCAATATTGAGCACTTTTTACCATTTTTAAATTTAAGCACATCATGTAAACATTAACCATTAACAATTTCATTCATCATCACAAAAAACCATAAAAAGAACACAATTATTTTTACGTGGAAACCAAAATGGTAGAATGCCATAAAAGTATTTTCTTATATCATGTTAATATTAAATTCATATGAAGCACCAACTTCCAATATTCTCTAGCACCAACTGGAAAGAGGCACCAACCCCCTGATTTACAAGCACCAACCTGAAGGAATCTCCAACTCCTTGATTTACCAGGACCAACTGGAAGGAGGTAGAAACCCTCTAGATTTACCATATCCAACTGAAAGGAATCACCCACTCCCTAGAGCATAGGAACCAACATGTTGAATGAAGACACCAATCTTCTAAACTAAGCACCAACTCAATAAGATATCACCAACCCAAGATCTTCATACACAAAGTAATTTTGACTTCATTTGCATGATTCATTCCGTAGACAATCCTTCAAACCCTAGAAATTATTATAGCATCATTCCCATAATGTAACCATTGATGAAAAAATCCACTAATGGTAACATCCATTCACGACAATGTCCACTAACGACAACATCCACTCATGGCAACATAATGACAACATCACAACCTTGTAACATACCTTGAGAATAATAAAGACCTTAAGAGAATATGATGCAGGAGCATCGTCAGTGAGCACGCGTGGCAGGACAACTCAGTGCCTGAGAATCATTTCGGAATCTCAAACGCTGGAAGCTACTATGAATATTTTGGAGCTGATTGAGAAACGGAAGAAGATCAAATGCCTGGAAGTTGAATGATCACAAGTGATATGGGAGTTTTCACTCCTAGTCTTGAATGTAACTGAAATAAGGTAGAAGTTAGGTTTTGTTTTCGAGTAGACGAGTAATCGGGGGGAACCCTAAGAACCCTCTGAGATAAATAGAGGTTTTTTACTCCCAAAGGAGGCTGATGCGAGTTAGTAGGAAATTTCTGAATTTTTAGTTGTTGTTTTAGTCATAGCTTTAGACATTTACTTTTGAATGAATATAACATAGGAAAATTGATCCAATGCAGGGTGTTATTATTGTTTTTAGTTGTTGTTATTGTTGTTTTCATGAATGAATGAATTTTGTCATGAATATATGAATTTGTGAGATGGTTGTATAAGTTTTAGTTATTTCTCTTCGATTGAGTCTGTGCAAGGTGTGCACACAGTCCGCAAGGACTGTGTTGACAAAATTTGTTTCGATTTAGAAGCTCAAAAGAGATATATCGAAACTTTCCCTTTGCAAGGAGTGCAAAGTGACTGCTGCAAGGTGTGCACAGTCATCCGCAAGAACCCAAACCTTGTGTAAGGATCTATTGCAAGCAATGCATAGATCTGGATCTCGAATAAGTGTCGTTGCGAATATTTAATAGACCAAGAGAGCATAAGACAAGAGATCTCAGAAGAGATAGCACTTTTCAGGAGTGCAGATGAGGTGCAAGAGACAAACTCATAGGAGGAACAAAGGTCAAGGCCTTTGAATACTTAGAAAATCTTCTAAGTCAAAGGAAGTTGGAAGCTCAGGAGGAGGAGAAACAACAACCGCTAGATCACAACGCAGAGGACTGACCATCGTAAGATCAAGGAAAGGTGCACAAGCCTTAGCACTTTGCACATGCAGGAGACTGAACTTAACAAAGCTTCGAAGTCCCAAATAAATTTGGGACCGTCCATCGTCAAGGAGGATAGGTGCTTCCAGATCCACAACTCTGGAAGTTCGTGGACCAGGAGGACATGAAATAGCCGAAGTAGACCCTGACCGTCGATCACCAAGAGGTACGTGTCAGAAGATCAATAACTCTAGGGAAATAACTTTGAGAGTTTTGGTTGAGAGTTGAAACTCCCGAAGCCCGGAGAGCCAGAGGAGATATGAACCATAAGATACAGAGGGACATGTGGCGACAGATCGTGAGCTCTGGGGGAAATCACTTTGAGGGTTTTAGTTGAGAATTGAGATTCCCGAAGCCCAGAGAGCCAAAGTGAATCTCAATCGTTAGATCCATAGGATAGGTGGTGTGAATCTATGGATTCCAGGTAAAGACCCGAAGTAAACATCGTCTGTTGGATTTTCTGAAGTAGATCTGAACTATTAGATCTAGAGAATAGGTGGCGTGAATCTGTGGATTCCAGATGAACACCTGAAGTAAACATCAACCTTCGTATTGTCCGAAGTAGATCTGAACCGTTAGATCTAGAGAACAGGTGGCGCGAATATGTGGATTTCGGGTAAAGACCTGAAGCAAACGTCGATCATCAGATCATCCAAAGTAAATCCCCACCGTCCGATTCAAGAGGATGCGTGGTAGAATTCTGTGTATTTCGAGGGGAGTAAATATTGAGACTTGAAAAACCCGAAGTTTGAAGACCCGCAGGGATCACAACTGTTGATTGAAAGGGACAGGTGTCAACAAGTCTTCTGCTCCGGAAGATTTCCCTGCGAAGGAAAATAAAGTTTGAGATTTGAGAATTATGAAGTCCAGAATTCTGAAATGATCACAGTCGTCGATATGGGAGAGGTAGATTTGAATTGTTGGTTTCCAAGAGGTAGATCTTGATCGTCCATTTAGAAGCACTGTCAAGATCGTGAGATTGACGGTCACCTCACATTGCGGGGATAGGAGGTGCTCAAACTTTAAGAAGTCGAGGGCAGGCCACAATTGAGATCATGGTTTTGGGAAAAAGGAAATGTGGTGGCTCGAGGTGTATTGTGGGGCGAAAATTAGTTTGGTTCTAAACCACCTTTGAGCATGCCCGCAATTGCGTGTTTGCGTGAGGTCACTGCCCAAGGTCACATCTAAGGAGGATCCTAGGAAAAGGAGCTAGTGCCAACTCTGAGATTGTGTTGAGCGCAAAGGGGAAGATCGCAGGTATCACAAGACCTACACTAGAAGCCAAAAGGGCTTGTGTTTGATTAAGAGGTGAGACTATCAAGGTCTCAAAGAGTCCTTTGACTTAGAGAATCGAAGATCCTTGACCACGAGGTCGCATAACCCTTAGGAGAGAAGGGGGTCTGCATCAAGTGGTATCAGAGATGAATTTTTTCTTGTAGACAACAAGAAAAGGAGAGGAGACAAAGGAGATTGAAGGTGTACTCTGCGTGTGAGAGACATTCAGCACAATGCCACCGAGGAGACAAGTGGAGCCACCTTTATCCAATCATGATGTAGGAAGAGAAATGTGAGATCTTCGTGCAATATTAGAGGCGATGGAGGCAACATAGAGGAGGGCACCTGATGCTGTAGACATCAACGATGCAGAGAGTGAAGAAGTAGAAGTCGAGTAAGTTGCAGGAGAAAATGTTGCTAAAGAACGCTTGCTAAGAGCAGTTGTTAGATTGAGAGCTAGAGCCAAGATAGATGTCCCAATGTACGAAGCAAATTTGGATTGTAAAGAGCTATTGGATTGGATAAGATCCATGGACAAACACTTCAAATATGAATATGTCGATGAGAAGAAGAGGGTGAGACATGCTGTCACCAGGCTAAAAGGACATGCATCACTATGGTGGGATGAACTACAGGCTGAGAAGAGAAGCAAGGGAAAACAAAAGATAAAGAATTGGGACAAAATTGTAGCCAAGCTGAAGGCTAAATTCATGCCCAAATATTATCATATCAATATGTTTAGGAAGTTGCAGAACCTGAGACAAAAGGGTATGGCAATTAAAGAGTACACAAAGGAGTTCTACAATCTGAACATCAGAATTGGACAAATAGAGAAACGTGAAGAAAAAATTTCCAGGTATATAAATGGCCTGAGGTATGAAATCTAGGATGAGATCAACATGATGTTAGTAAGGATAGTAGAGGATGCTTATTAGTTTTCACTGAAGGCAGAGGATAAGTTGGCCAGAAAACAAAGCCACCGAGGCAGAGGTAGAAGCCCAGCCCCTAACAAAGGCAAGGGAGTTTCCCATGACAAGGCACATAAATCCAAAGATGAGGCTGAGAAACCACACAGTCACTCAGAAAGAGGAGGAAGTTCCTGATGAAGAGAGGGTTGTGGAAGAAGTTCTTCTAGAGGAAGAGGAAGAAGCAGAGGAGGAGAAGTAAGGTGTTATGCCTGTGGAAAGACATGGCACATCTCTTGGGAATGTCCTGAGAAAAATAAAGAAGGACGAGGTGAAGCTCACATTTCGGAAGCATAGAGAAGGAATTTTGAAGCATAAGGAGAAGAGGATGGAACATCCCTGATGTTGAGAAAGGTTCTCTTAAAACCAGAGGCAGAAGCTGAAAAGCTAGTGCAGAGGAACATTCTATTCAAGACAGCTTGCAAGACTAAAGACAGAGTATGCAAGGTGATAATTGAGAGTGGGAGCACCGATAACTTAGTATCCACAGAGACGGTGGAGAAATTGGAGCCAGAGACAACTACACATCCGAAGCCATACAAAGTCTCATGGTTACAGAAAGGACACCAGGTAATGGTTACTAAACAATGCCTTGTTGAAATTAAGATAGGAGGATATAGAGATGAAATTCTATGTGATGTAATTCCCATGGATGTATGTCATATCTTGTTGGGAAGACCATGGTAGTTTGATAGGAATGTCATTCATGATGGGAGGAAGAATACATACACCTTGGAGAAAAATGGTAGGACACACATATTGCTACCAATAGAAGAGAAGAAAGTGAAAGAGGAAGCTAGCACAAGCATACTTCTCATGAGTGGGAAGGAGCTCTTGAGAAAGTAAAGAAAGAACAGGAGATGCAGTTTGTTGTGGTGAGGAAACCCAGAGATATCCTTACAAGTACTTCGATGGATGATATACCTGAAGAAGTTTAGGAATTGTTTGATAATTTTGCTGACATAGTGGTGGATGAGCTGCCTAACTCATTGCCACCCATCAGAAGCATCAACCATCATATTGAATTAATACCAGGAGAAAGTCTGCCAAACAAAGCAGCATACAGACTGAGACCTCGAGAGAATGAGGAGGTAAAGAACCAAATCCAGGAATTGTTAGACAAGGGTTTGGTCAGAAAGAGCTTGAGTCTATGCACAGTGCCAACTGTGTTGAGTCCAAATAAGGATGGAGGATGGAGAATGTGTACAGACTCAAGATCCATTAACAAGATCACCATCAGGTATATATTCCCTTTGCCAAGAATGAATGATTTAATGGATTGTCTAAGTGGAGCAAATTTATTTTCTAAGATAGATTTGAAAAGTGGATATCACCAGATAAGAATGAGAGAAGGTGATGAGTGGAAGACAACCTTTAAGACAAATTAAGGTTTGTATGAGTGCCTTGTTATACCATTTGGATTAAAAAATTCCCTGAGTACGTTTATGAGGTTGATGAATGAAATACTAAAAGATTTCATTTGCAAGTTCATGGTTGTATATCTAGATGATATATTGGTCTTTAGCAGGACTAAAGAGGAGCATTTGAGACACCTGACACTAGTGATGAGGAGACCACAACAGGAGAAGTTGTTGATAAACCTGAAGAAGTCCTCTTTTACGAAGACATAGCTCATTTACTTGGGTTTTGTGATCTCTTCAAATGAACTGAAGATGGATCCAGAGAAGGTGAAAGGAATCAAAGAATGGCCATCACCAAGGCGTATGTTTGAGGTAAGAAGCTTCCATGGATTAGCAAGTTTCTATAGGAAGTTCATCAGAGATTTCAGTGGGATTTGTGCACAAATGATGGATACAGTGAAGAAGAGGCACAAGTATTTTAAATGGATAGAGGAGGCTGAAAGGAGCTTCAATATACTGAAGGAGAAAATAACAGAGTGACCAACTCTTGTCTTACCAAATTTTGGAAAGACATTTCAAGTGAGATGTGATGCAAGTGGAGTTGCAATTGGAGCAGTTTTGAGCCAGGATAATAGGCATGTTGCCTATTTCAGTGAGAAGTTGAATGAGACTAAGAGAAAATACTCCACGTATGATAAGGAGTTTTATGCCATAATTCAAGCCTTGAAGAAATGGAGGCATTACCTTGTTCCACGGGAATTTGTCTTGTATAGCGACAACCAATATTTACAATTCCTAAATAGACAGGAAAAATTGAATCAGAGGCATGCAAAGTGGATTGAGTTAATGAAGAATTTTACTTTTTTCATAAAACATATTGTTAGGAATGCTAACAAAGTTGATGATGCATTAAGTAGGAGATGTCTGATTCTGCGGGAGTTTTAGGTGAATACCTTGGGGTTTGAACACCTGAAGGATATGTATTGTGATGATCCAGATTTCAAGGAAGCATACGAAGCATGTGCAAATCTTGTGCTGAGAGACAGGAGCTAGTGGACAGAGTATATGATTCAAGAGGGATTGTTGTTCAAGGGAAATCAGTTTTGCATACCAAAATGCTCAATGAGGGATAACCTTTTGAAGGAAAATCATAGTGGAGGATTGGCTGGACATTTCGGCCATGATTAAATATTTTCACAGTTGAGCAGTTCATACTATTGGCCAAGGATGAGAACCAAAGTGATTAAATTTGTGAACAGATGTAGAATCTTCCAACATGCAAAAGGAAAAAGACAGAACATTGGATTATATCAACCATTGACAATACCAGAGAGGCCTTGGGATGCAATAAGCATGGATTTTGTGTTGGGACTGCCAAGAACGCAAAGAGGATGTGATTCCATATTTGTGGTGGTGGGATTTTCAAAGTTGGCACACTTTATCCCATGCTAGAAGACTAGTGATGCAACACATGTTGCAAATTTCTTTTTCAAGGAAGTTGTGAGACTTCATGGACTACCCAAGAGTATTGTCTCAGACATAGACACTAAATTTGTTGGTCATTTCTGGAGAACACTGTGGAAGAAGTTGGGGACATATTTGTCCTTCAATTTAGCTTATCACCCTCAGACAGATGGACAAACTGAGGTGGTAAACAGAAGTTTGGGAAACTTGTTGAGAAGTCTGGTCACTAAGCATCATAATCAGTGGGATCAGATTCTACCCCAAGAAGAATTTTCATACAATGACTCACCCAATAGGAGAACTGGAAAGATCCCATTCCAAATACTGTATGGAATGCAACCAAGGGGAGTATCCGAGTTGAGAGACTTGGAACAAAGTTCGATCAGAAGCATTGGAGTAGAAGATTTTACTGCAGAAATGCAAAAGCTCCATAGCCAGAGGACAGTTATAGATATCTAGCCAAGAGTACAAGTGCAGAGGTGATCAACATCGTAGGGAACTTCAATTTGAAGTAGGAGATCAGGTTCTGGCACATCTCAGGAAAGAAATGTTCCCTAGGGTAACATACAACAAGTTAAATATGAAGAATATAGGGCCATGTAAGATATTAAGAAAGTTTGATGCAAATGCCTATGAGATTGAGCTGCTATATGATGTGGGCATATGCCCATATTCAACGTTTCAGACCTATACCCTTACAGGAAAGTTCACACAGAGGGATCAGAAGATCAAGAGAAGATTCATTGGGAGAAACAAATGCCTATAGCAGAAAAACCACAGATGGAGAAGATCGTTGATCAGCGGATTAGCAAAAAGACCAGAAGGAAGACCTATTTTGAATATCTGGTCAAGTGGAAGGGACATCCAATAGAAGATGCTAGTTGGGAAAATGAAGATGATATCCAGAAGAATGGAAAGTCAGTGCAGGAGCTCATGGACATGAGTCCATGAATTTTTTTCCAGGAAAGTATGATGCAGGAGAATCGTTAGTGAGAATCTGTGGTAGGACAACTCAGTGCCTGGGAATCATTTCAGAATCTCAAATGTTGGTAGCTACTATGAATATTTTGGATTTGATTGAGAAACGGAAGAAGATCAAACACCTAGAAGTTGAATGATCACGAGTGATTTGAGAGTTTTCACTCCTAGTCTTGAATGTAACTGAACTAAGGTAGAAGTTAGGTCTTTTTTTCGAGTAGACGAGTAGTTGGGGGAAACCCTAAGAACCCTCTGAGATAAATAGAGGTTTTGTACGCCCAAAGGAGGTTGTTACAAGTTAGTAAGAAGTTTATGAATTTTTAGTTGTTGTTTTAGTCATAGTTGTAGCCATTTACTTTTGAATGAATATAACAGAGGAAAACGGATCCAATCCAGGATGTTATTATTGTTTGCAGTTCCCTGTTATTGTTGTTTTCATGAATGAATGAATTTCGTTACGAATATATGAATTTGTGAGATGGTTGTATAAGTTTTAGTTGTTTCTCTTTGATTGAGTCTATGCAAGGTGTGCAAACAATCCACAAGGAGTGCGTTGACAAAATATGTTTCGATTTCGAAGCTCATAAGAGATAGCTCGAAACTTCCCCTTTACAAGGATTGCAAAGTGACTGCTGCAAGGTGTGCACAGTCATTCGCAAGAACCCAAACCTTGTATAAGTATCTGTTGCAAGGAATGCACAGATCCGGATCTCAACTAAGTGTCGAAGCAAATTTTTAATAGACCAAGAGAGCAGAAGATAGGAAATCTTAGAAGAGATAACACTTTTTAGGAGTGCAAACAAGGTCTAAGAGATGGACTCATAGGAGGAACAAAGGTCGAGGCCTTTGAATACCTAGAAAATATTGTAAGTCGAAGGAAGTTGGAAGCTCAGGAGGAGGAGCGACAAAAACCATTGGATCACAGCGCAGATGATCGCCTGTCATCTGATCAAGGCAAGGTGCATGAGCCTTAGTGCTTTGCACATGCAGGAGAATAAATTGAACAAAGTTCCAAAGTCCTGAAGAAATTTGATACCATCCATCGTCAAGGAGGATAGATGGCACCAGATCCACAACTCCAAAAGTTCATGGACCAGGAGGAGGTGAAATAGCCGAAGTAGACCCTGACTGTCGATCACCAAGAGGTACGTGTTAGTAGATCAGTAACTCTGGGGAAATCACTTCGAGAGTTTCAGTTGAGAGTTTAAAATCCTGAAGTCTGAAGAGTCGGAGGATATCTAGACCATCAGATCCAGAGGGACACGTGGCGATGGATCATGAGCTCCGAGGGAAATCACTTCAAGGGTTTCAGTTTAGAATTGAGATTCCCGAAGCCAGGAGAGACGAAGTGAATCTCAATCATTAGATCCAGAGGAAAGGTGGCGTGAATCTACGGATTCTGGGTAAAGACCCGAAGTAAACATCGGCCATCAGATTGTCTGAAGTAGATCTGAACCGTCAGATCTGGAGAACAGGTGGCGCGAATCTTTGGATTCTGGGTAAAGACCCAAAGTAAACTTCAGTCATCGGATTGTTTGAAGTAGATCTGAACCATCAGATATGTAGAACATGTGGTGTGAATCTATGGATTCCGAGTAAAGACCAGAACCAAATGCCGATCGTCAGATTGTCTGAAGTAAATCCCCACCGTCCGATTCAAGAGGACGCGTGGCAGAATTTCGTGTATTTCAAGGGGAGTAAAAATTGAGACTTGAAAAACTTGAAGTCCAAAGACCAGCAGGGATCAAATCCATTGATTGAAAGGGACAGGTGTCAACAGGTCTTCCGCTCTGGAATATTTTCCTGCGAAGGAAAATAAAGTTTGAGATTTGAGAATTCCGAAGTCTGGAATTATGAAACAATAACAAACGTCGATATGGGAGAGGTAGATCTGAATTGTTGGTTTCCAAGAGGTAGATATTGATCGGTTATTTAGAAGCACCGTCAATATCGTGAGATTAACGATCACCTCGCATTGCGGGGACAGGAGGTGCTCGAACTTTAATAAGTCGAGGGCGGGCCGCAATCGAGACCACGGTTTTGGGAAAAAGGACACGTGGTGGCTCGAGGTGAATTGCGGGGAGAAAATTAGTTTGGTTCTAAACCACCTTTGAGTGTGCCCACAATCACGTGTTTGCGTGAGGTCACCTCCCAAGGTCGCATCTAAGGAGGAGCCAAGGAAAATGAGCTAGCACCAACTCTGAGATTATGCTGAGCGTAAAGGGGAAGGTCACGGGTATCACAAGACCTGCACCATAAGTCGAAAGGGCATGTGTTTGATTAAGAGGTAAGACTATCAAGGTCTCAAAGATTTGTTTGACTCAAAGAATCAGAGATCCTTGACGGGGAGGTCACGGAACCCTTATGAGAGAAGGGGGTCTGCATTGAACAAAGAAAAAAATCCCAATGGAATTGGGAAATATGACCAATACATATTCTTACTTTTTGACAAGGAAGCAACAATACCAAGCACCAATATGTCTGGAACATACCTTGCAAAATATGAGGTGCTCCTTCACATCCATAAATCCTTATGTATGAAAACTCGTCATCCACAAACCAGTCACCAATTTATTTAATAGTATTCATAACTTCTTGGGTGAACATGGGGAATGGTTGATTTTTCAAAACCATGTGCAGAGGAATTCTGAAATGATTGCAGAGTTCATAAAATTATTTTCTACAGTTTACTTCCCACAATTTAAAACAATGTATATGAGTTTTCTCTTTAGAAGGAAACCAATTCCAAGCCAATAAAGGAAATGGGGTGACTACACATGCTGCATCTATCAAATAACTTGACTTAAAAACCTAGGACAATATCCTATTGGTGCTTCTTGTGATTTTTATTAGAATATTCACCAATACTGAGAGGGGGAGGTGAATCAATATCGAGCACTTTTTACCATTTTTAAATTTCAGAACATCATGTAAACATTAACCATTAACAATGTCATTCATCATCACAAAAAACCATAAACAAAAACAGAATTATTTTTATGTGGAAACCAAAATGGGAGACAACCACAATTATTTTCTTATATCATATTAATATTACATTCATATGAAGCACCAACTTCCAATATTCTCTAGCACCAACTGGAAAGATGCACCAATCCCCTGATTTACAAGCACCAACCTGAAGGAAGTTCCAACTCCTTGATTTACCAGGACCAACTAGAAGGAGGTAGAAACCCCTTGGATTTACCATATCCAACTATAAGGAAGCACTGACTCCCTAAAGCATAGGAACCAACATGTTGAATGAAGACACCAATCTTCTAAACTAAGCACCAACTCAATAAGATATCACCAACCTAGGATCTTCATACACAAGGTACTTTTGACTTCACTTGCATGATTAATTCCGTAGACAATCCTTCAAACCCTAGAAATTATTATAGCATCATTCCCATAATGTAACCACTAATTAAAACATCACTAATGGTAACATCCATTCATGACAATGTCCACCAACGACAACATCCACTCATGGCAACATCACGACAACATCACAACCTTGTAACATACCTTGAGAATAATAAAGACCTTAAGAGAATATATTAGACTTCTCTTTCACACCAAAAAGACACCCCAACACCTTGAGTGCACCTAATACTTGATCTCTTCATTGGTTACTCTAAAAATGAAAAAATATATCTTGTATATATAGTAATTTTGTCCCCAAAAATTAGTTGACCTAACCTCAATTTTTTGGTTGGGTTATCGGATGGAAAACCCCATATCTCCTGATTCCTAGGGAGTTAGAGGGAATTCCATATACCATTGAAAAGGTCTCAGAATGATCTTTCCAACCATGTAAATTGTGCTTCCATTTGAGTTATTTATGCAGGGTAAAAATTCTCTAAAATATAGGGCATCCAAATTGACCAAAAATTAATACTTTCAACAATCTCCATCTTGAAATCTTTATTTTGGACATTTGTATGCTTGAAATATTTATATTGGACATACTGTGGGATCCATTTGTGTACAACTCAAAGTGGGCATGTGGAAACAAAAACATGTTATATAATCCCCTAAGGGCCATTCTTAAAAGCTATGCCATAAGGGGACCACTTTTGAGTTATATACATTTATGTCAATGCTCCTTCAAGGATATTCAAGGCTTCTTCAAGTGGACACATAATCATCACTTTTAGGGGCTTCCAACAATATCCCCCTTTGGAAATGATGAAAAATTATTAAAACAACCATGCTCCCCCTATCTTTTTTCTCTCATCTCAATGATTGTATTGTCTTCTTGTCTACATGATGACCCCCCCTGTCTTCATGCATCTAGTGTTATTGTTTTTCTCTCCCCCTTTGAAATCAATGGAAAAGGGTAACTCCCCCTGTTAGTATTCCCATTTTTGTTCTTTTAGAATATTATGGAAATCAATTTGGAGCATAAATTTCTCCCAATTTTTTTTAAAGATACTCAAAGGTCTCCCTAGGAAGCGGATTTGTGAATATGTATTCAATATATTCTTTTGTCCCAATGTACTCCAACTTGATATTCTTTTATGTGACTTGTTCCTATAGAAAGTGGAACTTAATAGGAATATTTTTGGTCTTGGAATGCATCACTGGATTATTGGAGATGCATATAGCACTGGTGTTGTCACACATTACCAGAATAGGCTCATCATATATCAAGTGTATGTCTTGCAGGGTTTGCTTCATCTAGAGAATATGAGTAAAACATATTATCGTTGTGATATATTCTGCTTCTGCTGTGGATAAGGATATTGAAGATTGCTTCTTGCTTAACCAGGACACTAAGAAGTCACCTAAGTAAAAAGCTCCACTTGTACTTCCTCTGACATCAATACTTCCTACCCAATCTGCATCCGTGCATGTGACCATAGTTAAATCATTTCCTTTCATAAACCATAGCCCAAAATATGCCGTTCCTTTAAGATATATGAAGATCCTTTTCACTGCTAGAACAAGGGGGTTCCTTTGGTGCTGCTTGAAATATTGTGACATGTCCTAATGCTTGCATTACATCTGGTCTTGAAGTTGTCACATAGAGTAGACTACCAATCATTGATCTGTAGAGTCTTTGATATACTTATTTAGATTCATCATCGTTTCTCAACTTGCAACCGATAACCATAGGAGTACTCATAGGTTTGCAGTCTTCCATTTTGAACTTATTTAACATTTCCTTGATGTACTTGGTTTGGGAAATGAAAATTCCTTCATCTAGTTGAGATATCTAGAGTCCTAAGAAGAAAAATCCCTAAGTAGGGACATTTCAATTTAATTATGCATATCCTTAGAAAAATTATGACTCAATCTATCATCATCACTTCCAAATATGATGTCATCAACATACACTTCTATAATAATCATATTTCCTTGATGCACTTTTATGTAGATGTTACTATCTGCATTTCCCCTTATGAATCCTTGTTGTTGTAAGTGCCTATCCAATCTTGAGTACCAATCTCTCGGAGATTTCTTAAGTCCATGTAGATATTTCTTCGATTTGTAAACATAGTCTTCCTTTTATGATAGTAGAAACCCTTCTAGATTTTCTATGTAAACTTCTTCTTCTAATTCTCCATTTATAAAAGTTGATTTTACGTTCATATGATATACTTTGATCATTTTGGAGCATGAATAAGCTAACATTCTGATTTCATCCATTCTGACCATGGGAGAAAAGGTTTCTTCAAAATCTATTCCTTCAACTTGAGCATATCTTTTGCACACTAGTCTTTCTTTCTTTTTGGTTACCTGTCTATCTCCATTTAACTTGTTTCCGAAGACCCATTTTTTTCCAATCACATTTTTGTCCTTTCGTCTTGGAACTATTTCCCATGTATCATTCTTCTATATTTGATTTAGTTCTTCTTCCATATCCTTGATCCAATGTTCATCATTTCTAGCTTCCTCAAAGTTACTTGGTTCCATTGTGGACAATAATGAAAAATGTCCTTGTTTAGGTGTATGTGCTTGCTTTCTTATTCTGGTTTCTACTCCGACACTTTTATCTCAAATGATTTGTTATATTGGATGATTCTTCTAAACCCAACAGTTAGGTGTCCTAGAAGGTGTCTGAAAATATTGTTGGTTGTTTTCTTCTTGTTCTAATTATGGTTGCTTCTCTTCTTGTTGTTCCTCTTCTTCTTCCTCTTCTTCTTGATTTAGTTCTTCATTTTCCTGTTCTTCAAAGATGTTTGAATTTATTCTTTCCGTATTGGTCTTCAACAAGTTTGTTTCATTGAATTTTACATTGATTATTTCCACTATCTTGTTGAGACTTAGATTGTAGCACTTATATGCTTTTCTTTTGCATGAGTACCCAACAAATATGCCTTCATCCACTCGGGAGTACAATTTTCCAATCTTCTTGTCTTCCTTTTTTATGTAACACTTGCTTCCAAACACTCTAAAGTGCTTGATATTGGCCATTCTTCCTTTCCATAACTCATATGGAGTCTTATCACTATTACTTCTGATCAATCCTCTGTTCAATATATGAACAATTGTATGCACTACTTGTCCCCAAAAGACATCACTTAGCTTGGAGTCATTTAACATGGTTCTGGACCCTTCTTGTAGAGTTATATTTTTCCTTTCAGTAACTCCCTTTTGTTGAGGTGTTCTAGCAATTGAGAATTGTCTTTTAATTCCCCTATCTTCACAAAAATCCTTGAATTCATTTCAAGTAAACTCACTTCCATTATCTGATCTTAAGCATTTGATTTTCAAATCAGTTTGATTTTCAAAGTGTTCCTTGAATACCCTGAAACATTCAAAATATTCTAAATTTTTCTTGAGAAAGAAAACCCAGGTTAATCTGGTGTAGTCATTGTTGGCGTCAGAAGTCACTCCTGGATTGCAGCAGGAGTAAGCTTGATGCCCATCAGTTTATGTCACTATTTGTTTATAAAGGGTGATCGAATAGAGGTAAACTCAGAACAATAACGTTTAACTCAAAAAACTGGGTTGGAACAGCAAAGACATGCGAGGTCTTGATCTAACTTAAGCCAATAATTTTTGCATAGTGGTGAGCAAGTGGAGGGAAAGAAAAGGGAGATAGAGTCTGCTCTGGACATCTAGTCTTCCAGCAGACCTTTAAAGGGGGGAAAGTCTCAGATATGAGATCCTCTCAGACCCAACAAACTTCAAAGTAAACTTAAAATGTTGCAGAACTAATATAGTCAAACATGCATCATATAGTTATTACAACACCCGACTGGATCATCTGTGCCCGGGCTTTAAGATTCAGAGAAAAAAGGAAAGGAGGAGGTTGGATGTCATTAAACAGGAAGTCTCAAAATGTTAGTCTATAACCATAGAACCAGAGGCTTTGTTAAAGTTTTACAATTGGGAGCTTTGCTCTACCATCGATCCCTACAAAAATAGAAAAACTGAGTATATATACTCAAAAAAATTTGCCCAACAGAGGCATGTTCGAACCTCCAAGGTGTGGCGTCTCTTCAGTCAAACCTGGATGGAACTCCTTCGTCAGACACCACCTTAACTCAGCATGGCTCTTGCAGGGGGGACCTGCACACAAGGGTACCACGGGCTGATTGCTCCAGGCCTCCCATACCTTCTATTTATGACTCGAGCTGAGGTTTCATCTACCTGCTCGATTTTCATTAACTGCTTCCCTAGGGAGTGGCCGAGACAATATGATCAGGAGAATACCACGTGCCTGCTCTCTAAGGCTCAGAGGCTAGCCTCCCTTTCTTCTGGAACCACCTTCAATGTAACCTGGGGCCATGACCTGGCGCCTTTCTCCAAGGGCGTTTCGACACTTCTTCTTTCAGGGATTTCTACTTCCCCTACCTTCAAATTTCCTAGTGCCCAAACTCGCAAAATGGCCCTCCAGGATCAACGGTTGGATCGGCTTTAAAAATTGACGGCCACGATCATTTTGCCATTAAACAACCCTGGC
The DNA here is from genome assembly GCA_010110895.2 of Picea sitchensis. Classification (NCBI taxonomy): domain Eukaryota; kingdom Viridiplantae; phylum Streptophyta; class Pinopsida; order Pinales; family Pinaceae; genus Picea; species Picea sitchensis. The sequence continues at coordinate 36,713 of SNQJ01S0037323.1, forward strand.
CCTGCGTGCTCACTTTCTTTGGTGATATTCCATATAACCCTGGCGCTATGACCGTGGGCCTGCACCCAAAGGTACCTTCGCATCTCGCGTATCATGGATGGAAGGGAGTCAACCCTTGTATTTCAAAGTCGCGATAGCCGAGATGGCAACCAGACTTAATCAGGCGCCACGTATCCTTCAAGACTAACGGTCCCAATCCTTTTAGGGATTCTCCCACCAGGAGTTCTCACTCCTCTTCCTCCAACCGCCTTTCCATATGACCCTATGCTATGACCGTGGGCCCGCACCCAAAGGCACCTTCGCATCTCGCATATCGTGGATGGAAGGGAGTTGACCCTTGTATTTCAAAGTCCCGATAGACGAGATGGCGACGGGACTTAATCAGGTGCCACATGTCCCGACTGGATTGGACGACCATGATCATTTCATGACTTTGGCCCTAAGGGATGAGCCCATGTGCTAAAACTCATGCAACTCTGTGGCTCTGGCTTACCTGATGACCGTTGATCTACTCCATCAATGGATCCTCCCCGCTGAAAAAAAAAATGCCCGCTCGCTTGATTTTAAGCCCGAAATGGACTTTATGCTTGTTGCGCTTGGGCACTTATGACTGCAGCCTTTGAATAAACCACATTTGATGGGTTTTTAAACCCCATTTCTTCGCATTTTACACCAAGGGCCTGAAATCAAAGAGAAACACCCCGCTTGCAAGAATTGGCGCTAACAGTCATCAATGAGTAGCATGAATTATTGTTCTCTATCCAGTCCTTTTGTTCTTGTGGGACCACATAAATCAGTGTGTACAATCTCCAATGGTTTTTTCGTAGAGTATTCCTTTATCTTGAATTCAACTTTTTTTTTTTTTTCCATGCTGACAGTGCTTGCACATAATGTTTGGTGGCTTTGTAATTTATGGAATTTATCGTACATTGTAACATACCTAGCCTCCAGCTGAGCATCATTACATGTGAAATACACATTAAAATCTAGATATTTCTACTTAATTAAATTCTTGTAGCTTATCAACTGCATATTACACATAAATTTGACCATTGGAATGATACTATAGTTCTAAATGCATCTAAAAACATATATTAAACATGAATACATTTGTTCAAGAAAACAAAAAACACAAAACATTCATATAAATCATTTACACAGTGGAATTGACATAAGAACAAAACATAAACACTTATCTATTAATGATTAACCAACTAAATGAAAATGAAGGATGAACCTCCCAGCCATAGGTATTGATGTTCATTTTCTCTCAACAATAGGCCACCCCCTAGCTGAGGCTATGAATCCACATGGATATCCATCCCACTAGCTATCCACTCTCCACTCATCGTAGCCCCAAAACCTAGGTTCTACTCCCACAATAGTTCCAATCCTCTAGCTCTCTCTCTTCTCCACAACTTGCACTACCCAATGAATGTACCCCCTTCACTTCTCACAGTCCCTAGGGTTGTATCATTCATTTATCAGGGTCCCTAGTGCACTTGGTTGGCCAATAATTCCTCATCTAGGATCCAAGAAATTTCAGCTACTTCAGGAGTTCTCACAACAACCTTCATAAGGCTCTTGATTCATTTCCTCAACATAAAAATCGCACCATGGGGTCACAACCTGATTTACAGGAACACATGCCTCTTTATTCACAAAAAAACATAGCTAAAAAATAGTTTCCTTCAAGTATACCATGGTTGGTATTCTTCCCATGCCTTTGATATCTCTTTGCTACCCAAAATATGTATGTAAAAACTATCATCCATGCAAAAACATGACTATACAAAAACTTGCCCCTTGGCCATATGAATTTCCTACCTTTTCTTGCTTACTTGACTTGACTTACACTCCTCTAAAGAATGATTGTACCTCATCCCATTCTCTCCAATAAATATGGGATGTCACCACTCAAATCCATCCTCTTACATGAGTTAAATTATTGGCTTCTCATACAATCATTCAACAAATAGAAGGTTATACACAAAATAATAATTCTAGGAATGTGGGTTGGATTAATACCCATGAATAATCCCCCCTTGGACTCCCCTCTCTCTTGTGGAATTATATCCCCCCATCATTCTTCATCTCTTTCACATCACAACTAGATATTATTACTTTTATTAATTATTTGAATGTTCATAATATGCAATGCATCCCCCAGCCACATTAAATCAATATGGGCCATTCTCCCAAAGGAATCATCTCACCAACCTAATTCACATTTATACAATTACATTATAATTCACGGGGATTAGAAATGGGGATGTTACATACAAATTGTTTCTTGTTGATCTTGACAAGATTATCAAAGTGTATATGTCTCATTCTCCTATTCTAAATCCAACTTTCATATTCTTTTCCCAAACAACATCTTTCTTATTTTATCTCATCCAAGATGTATATGTTGTTTGGAGCCTTTATCAATGTTGCCACTAGTCTTCATGATCCTTCTTTCCTTATTTCACATTATTTTGAATTGAATATAAGTGTATGTCCCTGATTTGATCCAGATTTATGAGAAGAATGAAATGACACATAGATATATAACATTAACATGGACATAAAGTGAACAATAACAGAGATACAGTGAAACTTAACTTTTATTCAATAAATAAATCTTCTGAAACTGTAAAATGCACAGTGAAAATATTTGTGCTCGAATGGTGGTAGCTAATCTCTGAGAAGAGATGTGGCGGCTATGCACATTCTCCTGAGCACATTACAATGATGAATCTAAGCCTTTTTTAGCATCCAGAAGTAATAAGAAAACCCTAGACATACAAAAACCTAACCCTAGGAGATGAAGCGCCAAAAGTCATGTGGACCCTGATGGGGTAAGTTGGTACTTCAACTTCTCAGGGTCGTAACTTTTGCATACGATCTTCATTTTAGGCGCACGATAGACCGTTAGAAATTTATATCATAGGAATACAAATTTTTCCATCCCCATCTAACTTCATTTGTAGTGTGACTATGGAAAGCCCAAAAGACGTTGTTTAGGGTCACAAAATGGCCCTGAAAGTTTAAGACCCAAAAAGCTAGAAAAATAACTACCAAGATGAAAATTGTATGTGAGCCAGTTGGAATAGGTGGGTGGCCACCGATATCCACCTGGATAAATCCTCTCCCCTTAGTAAGAAATGGTCTCCATTGTGTTGAGTTCTCCCATCAAATGAGGAAATTTCTGTTGAATTTGGCTCCAAGTGAACCAGGTGAGTTGCCCCACTTTGACAACACGATAAATCTTAAGCTTATGTTGGTGATTTCCCTTGACCTATGTGTCTACGATATTATTAGTGTATGCATGTTCCATGCAATCAGGTTTGATATCTATTGGTGACTCGGTGTCAATTGTTCTACTATCTTTGAGGTGTCCAATAATGGTGGAAAGTATGGTCGAAGGAGGTCCACATTAAACAATGGGTGCAAGCCAAGGAAGGGGGGAATTTTGAGATCAAAATCATTACCACCCACAACCTTGGTGATGGTGTAAGGCCCATAGCAGAGTGGATGAATCCTATTATGGGGTCTTGTAAGGCGTTCTTTCTGAGAGTGCAACCAAACTTTGTCTCCCACAAAAAACTTGTATGGCACCCGGTGTTGATCAGGGCATTGTTTGTACTTGGAAATGGACTTCTACAAAATATCCTGAACCTATTAGCGGATGTGATGGATTTGTTCAATGAATCGAGTGTATTTTCTGGCTTCGATATGAGCATGGGATGATTCTACTTGCGTGAACACAATCGATAGTGCAACATCCATGGGACCCAATGGTTGAAATCCAAACCCCACCTGAAAGGGGTTGTGCTCATTTGAGATATGTATGGCTCTATTGTAGTTGTTCTAGACATAGGGAAGACTCTCATCCCATGTGCGCAGAATCTTGGAATCATACATGTGCAAGATATGCACGATCATGTTGTTGACGACCTCATTTTGTCCATCTATTTGGGGGTGGAAGGAAGTGGATTTGGTGAGCTTGGTGTCCAACAGTGACCAGAGGCTTGACCAAAATGTGTTGAGGAACCGACTGTCCCGATATGAGATGATGGTTTGTGGTATCCAAAAATGTACCCACACTCGTTTGAATAAAATCTTAGAAGTGGCCTCCACTGTGATTCTCTTCTTGTAGGAAGACATAATAGCCATCTTAGAAAATCAATCAACAACCACAAAAAAACAGGCATTTACCTTCTTGGTTGAAGGAAGGCCCGACATGTAGTCCATCGAGATGGATTCTCGGGGCCTGTTCGGAGTAGTCAGAGGGGTGTACGTGCCTTGTTTCTTAATGTTTGGTTTGTAAATGGCAAGGGTCATGCATGAACTGGTATACTTGCTAACATCCTATTCAAGTTTCATCCAATAGAAATGTTGTTGCAACAATGCCACTGTCGTTTCTACGCTAAAATGCCCTGCCACCCAGCTATAGTGAGATTCCCAAATAAGCTTCACTTTCTTTCTTGAAGGGACATATAGATGGCCCAGATGGCACAACAACCCATCCTGAAGATGAAATTTAGTGAGAGTTGTGTCTATTCCAAGAATACGGTAGGTAGTGGCGAAGTCAGGATCTCTCTCGTAGAGTTGGGGCCATCCTGAGGTCTCATGGATGCAAGAGTGTAGCACCGTGGTTAGTGCTACAACTGGAGGTCGACTGAGGTAGTCAATGATGTGGTTGGTTCTCTCTATCTTATACTTGATGTTGATATGGAACTATTGCAAGTATGTGGACCACTTCTAATGGGGGTCATTCTGCAATTTTCCTTGTGTCTACATGAACTACAGAGGCTTGTGATCAGTGTGGATGATTGTCTCCTTCCTAAGAATGTAATTCCTTCACTAGAGACAGGCTTGTACAATGGAGTACATTTATTTGTCATAAGTGGGGTACTTATGGATGGTATCTGATAGTGTCTCAATATGATATGCCGCAAGATGTTCATGCTGAGTGAGAATTGCACCCACAACATAGTTCTAAGCATATATATCAATATCAAAAGGATGTTGTAGGTCGGGTAATGAGAGCACCGAGTCTAAGAACAAGCGTTGCTTAAAATCATCGAACACTTTCTATTGCAACTAACCCCACATGAACTTTTCATTTCCACCACCCCTGGTCACTCGGCTAAGGGCGCATGCAATATGAGAGAACCCCAACATGAAGCTACGATAGAAATTGGCAAGGCCTAAGAAGCTCTGACGCTTAGTGAGTGTGGTCAGGGCTATCTGGTCATGAATGACTTGGATATTGATTGGATCAACATGCACCCCATGCTCATCAACAACGTAGTCTAGTGTAACATCCCCAGCCATCCACAGGTCGGGGCATGCTACCTTCAAGCCCACCCTTGGACTTCGTACTCTTACCGATACCTTCTTTAATTAATAAGCACACATAAGATACAAGATTTAACGACATGCACAACAATATCCAGCAAGCATGCATAATCTAAGATTTAGTTAAACGATAATTAAAATACACATCAGAATAAATTCATACACAGATAATAATATTACAACATACGGCACTTATCTTTGTAAAAAGGCGACATCAACTAGCTGCAAACCAAGGATGTTCCACCCAACTGTAAACACCACTCCTCCAAATATCAACAGTAGTGTCACCCCCGAGTCAGGGCTATGAATCCACAAGGAAGGTTCCAAAGTGTACTTGGGTTCCCAACACCCACAACAATCCAAGTACCCATCTCTCTTCTACCCAACATGTATTGCCCAAGAGAATGGACCTCCACCCTTCTCTTCCACGTAGTCCTTCAGGCAATCCTTCTCCTTTTTACTAGGGCCTCCAGCACAACTGGTCTAGAATCTCAATGCTGGAACTCTCAAGACTCGCAATTGTGAGAAAAACAGGTCACATGCCATCGCATCTCAGACATGCAAGCCCCAAGTCATGGCTAGATTGCACCAGTGACCATTATAGCCAACTATACTATGGTTAATTTTCATAAGTTCCTTTCCCTTTACCAGACCAAGACTCGGGCGAGGATGGATCAATGGATGGGTAAGTGAGTGCGTGGAAGTGCGTGAGGGAAATAATGGGATAACGTAGAGGTGATGGAGCAGACAAGCCAATGACCAACCCCACAATCAAACTAGGGATGGGTTTAAGTATTTTCATGGGGAAATCAATAACCTCCTGGCCTTCCCTAAGAAGCTCATGTAATCAATCCCCTCCCTTAGGAAAAAAGGTAATTAACATAGGAATAAACATTTGGCCCCTCAAGCCCCCTCTCTTGTGGAATCATAGCCCCCTATAACTCTAGTCCTTGTCCGTCTAGCAACCAGTGATGTGTTTATTATTAATAATGATCAAAACATTACATTTCTTGGGCATACTGGCCCTTTAATAATTGTTTGGTCACTCATGCTTCTCAGCATTGTAACAATACATTATTTAAAATGGGGGTTCGAAACCTAGGGTGCTACATACCCTCCCCCTTATTTTGGCACTGTCCTCAGTGCATATACAAAATAGAGATCAAAATTTCAAATTTATTCAAAAATTTGTGGGTACTCTGCCCGCATGGCATCTTCATGCTCCCAAGTAGCATCTCCAGGACCGTAGCAGATCCACTGAACTTTTACCATCTCTATAACTCGATTCTGGAGCATTTTTACTTTTCTGTCCAATACCCACACTGGTTGAACCTGAAAATCTCCCTCTGTCTCTACCTGAATCAGATGCCAATCAATAACATGGTTAGGATCATGTACATATTTCTTTAGTAAAGAGACATGAAATACATTATGCACATTCATGGAAGAAGGTAATGAAAGCATGTATGCAATTGGCCCTATTCTGTCCAATATTTCAAATGGACCATAGAATTTGGCTGCTAGCTTTGTACAACTACCCAATTTCAAAGAGATTTTCTTGGGATTCACTTTCAAAATTACATCCTCCCCTACTTTAAATTCTCTAACTATCCTATTCTTATCTGCATAAAATTTCTGTCTATCCTGAGCTGCCTTTAAATTCTGCTTGATCTTGACCACCTGGTCTTCCATGTCCTTGAGCAACTCCAACCAAAGTACCACTCTATATGTTGGGTTGTCCCAGCTTAATGGAGTATTTCATTTCCTACGATACAAGACTTCAAATGGGATCATTATCAATGAATCTTGATACCCATTATTATATGCAAACTCAACCAAGTGTAAGTAATCTTCCCACTTAGATGGCTTATCCATCACATACATTCTTAGCATGTCTTCAATTATTCGATTGACTCTCTCTGTTTTCCCATCTATCCAGGGGATATGCAGTGCTAAAGTTTAGATTTGTGCCAAATCCTTTAAACANATCTAAACTTTAGCACTGCATAAGTTTAGATTTGTGCCAAATCCTTTAAACAATCCCCTCCAGATATTGGAGGTAAACTTTGTATCTCTGTCCGAGACAATTGTCCTAGGTATCCCATGCAACCTAGCAATTTCCTTCATGAAAATTTATGCAATATTAGCCATTGTATGTGTTGTCTTCACAGACACAAAATGATCATCCTTTCTTAATTTTTCAACCACCACCATGATTGAATCATGTTGCTTATTCATTTTGGGTAATCCTGTGATGAAATCCATGGTGATCACTTCCCATTTCTTCTCTGGAATTGGAAATGGATGTAGCAAACCCACTGGGTGCCTATGCTCATCCTTCACCTTCTGACTTTCCATACATCAAGCGATGTAATCAGCAACATCCTTCTTCATTCCCGACCAAAAGAACTGGCTTCTTACTGCTGTAATTGTTTTCTGGTAACCGGGATGTCCAGTATAAGGAACATCATTCATTTCCTTCAGTACCACATTCCTCAGTTCTTCGGAACTAGGAACATAGATTCTATTTTTATGCATGAGTAATCGATCTTCCTTTATCTCATACTCCTTTATTTTCTGTTGTACAACTCCCTGCTGTAAGTTTTCCTTTACCTGTAGGTAATGTTGGTCTGTAACAAGACCATCTAAAATTTTGCTCTTCAATTCTGACTGATGCATACTAACAACAGTAGCATGCATGAGATGCATTCTCATACTAAGTGCATCAACAAATTTATTCTCCTTCCCCTTGATATGCTTGATATTGAATTCATACTCACTTAAAAATTCCAGCCATCTTGTTTGCCTGGCATTCAAGGTCGATTGTTCAAAAATATACTTCAGGCCAATGTGGTATGTTCTTAATTCGAATTTCTTCCCCTTGAGATAATTCCTCCACATTCTCAAGGCATGAACAATGGCAGCAAGTTCCAAGTTCCAAGTCATGACATGTCCATTTTGCGTGAGGACTCCCCCAAGGCATAGTTCCTCTCATGTTCCTTAAGCTTTCATTTGGGTTAGCAATCTTTAACACGGGTGCACTAGTAAGTGATTCCTTCAATAGATTAAAATTATTTTCACACTTGAGTGTCCATTCAAATTTAGTTTCCTTCTTCTGCAAAGAAGTGATGGGATGAGAAATCTTAGAGAACCCTACTATGAACCTTTTGTAGTAGCCAGATAATCCCATAAAATATCTGACATCTGACACATTTCTGGGTGTTGGCCATCCTCTAATGGATTCGATCTTCTCTGGATCTACTATTATGCCCTGCTCTGAAATAATGTGTCCCAAGTAATGGATCTACTTTTGATAAAAAAGAACACTTACTCAACTTGGCATACAATTGATGTTCTCTCAGTACTTGCAATACCAGTCTTAAGTGATTTCCATGCTCCTCTTCAGACTTAGAATAGATAGGTATGTCATCCAGGAATACTATGACAAACTTATCCAAATAATTTCTGAATATGCCATTAATTAAGCACATGAAGACATTTGGTGCATTGGTCAGTCCAAATGGCACCACTACAGATTCATAATGCCCATACCTTGTCTTAAAGGTTGTCTTATGAATGTTTTCTTCCTGGATTCTTACCTAATGGTATCCTGCCCTCAGGTCAATTTTTGAAAATATATTTTCTCCTCTTAGCTGATCAAAAAGGTAATCAATTTGGGGTAGAGGATACTTGTTCTTTATAGTGTACTTTTTCAGTTGTCAGAAGTCAATACATGGCCTCAAGGTTCCATCCTGCTTTTTGACAAAAAGTACTGGTGCTCCCCAAGGTGAAACACTTGGACGTATGTACCATTTCTTCAACAATTCCTCCAACTGCATTTGTAATTCTTTTAAATATGGTGTGCTCATTTTGTAAGGTGTTTTTGACACCGGGGTAGCTCCTGGCACTAAGTCAATTGAGAAATCTATCTCCCTTCTAGGTGGCAATATTGGTATTTCTTGGAATACATATTCAAATTCTTGTAGCACCGAGAAATCTTCAAGGCTTGGCCCCTTTTTATTATCTGGCTCTTCCACATGAGTTGCATACAGTTGACATCCTTTTCTAAAACATCTTTTCAGTTGTAAGGTCAAAATCTCCCTTATAGAGATGGGTCTTGGAACTCCTTTCACAGTGCTCTATTTTCCATTTCCATCAAGACATGTAAATGTCTTGTTATGAAAATCGAGGACAACATGATGCTTGTCCAACCAATCCATCCCAATCAGAACATCATAAGATCCCAATGGTATGATATTTAGATAAGTACTAGTATTCACTCCATTAAGACTTATGGAACAACTTCTGACCATATCATGGATTCTCCTTTTGGTTCATGTGGCTAACTGAACCAAACTTTCTTTCCCAAGTTTAATCTTCTCCAAATGTAATCTATACACTATCTTAGGATCAATGTAGCAATGACTTTCTCCTGAATCAATCAAAATAGAAACAGACTGATTTATGATCTTACCTTCCACCTCGATCATTTTGGACTGGTACTATTCTTGTTGATCATTTAAAGCTGCATACATTCTTCCAATATCTTCGACTGTTGTAGCCTCTTGAACGTTGTGCACAGTCTTCACTCTGTCTTTTCTATGTGGGAAATCCTTGTACAAGTGATCTTCCTTGCATCCCCAGCATTGGATTGGTGGTCTTCCCCTTTTTCCCAAGGAATCTTCTTCCTTGGATTCCCCCTTAGCATACCAATCTTGTCGATTTCTATTAGGCTCATTCCTATTGAAGGAAGGTTTGAATCCTTTCCTCCTCTGATCAAACTTCTCATTCTTCTTGTCCTTCCAATATTTCTGCAGGGATTCGCTTCCCTCGTCTTGCTCATACAAGTATTTATCCTTCCTTATGGCCTCAGTCAATGTCCTGGGTTCATCATACTTGATATTTTCCTTATAAAAGGTTGTTAATCCACTTAGAAATCTCTGTATTTTCACCTTCTCATCACCAATGAACTTGACATATTTTAACAATCCCAAGAACTTATTCTCGTACTATGCCATAGTCATGCTTCCCAACCTGAGTTCAAAGAACTCCTGCATTTTCTTTTCATAGAAATTCTCTGAGAGGCACTCCTTTTGGAATTACTTCTTGAATTGTTTCCAAGTGATCCTACTTTCATTAACATGTTCCACTTGCTTCAGTTGGTCCCACCACATCGCAACTTTCCTGTGTAAATGCTAGGTGGAAATCCTGGCTTCCAGGTTTGATGAATAGTTATTAAATTGAAAATATCTCCGAAGCCCAAGCAACCATGCTTCGTCATCATCTTCCCTTTCTCTTTCACCATCGCAGGAAGGTGTCTTGAGCTTCCTCATCTCTCCTTGCAAACTATCTACCTCTTGTTTTCTTCTTGGTTGACTGACAGGGGACACCTCTGGACTGCTTACAGGATCATCCGATGCATCAAAATTTCTTTCTGAATAAGCAGTTGACTGGTGTCCATGAGGTCTGCTATCACTTCTGGAATAACCATCTCTTCCATGAGCATCTCTTCTTTCATGAAACTTTCCTCTTTCCTCTTGTCTTGAGTTTGATCCATTCCTTGTTCGCCTCTACAAATTATTTAATCTCTGCAACACTCGAGCATTTATCTGACTTTTCTCTCTCATCAATCTCTCGTTGTCTTCTTTGTAGCTCTACACTTCCATCTTCAGGCTTCTTACCATTTCTATTAACGTTTCCTGCTCTCCTTTTCCCTTGTGTCCATTGGACTTTGTCTCTGCATTACCAACTCTGGTATTATGGCCTTCGGCCTCCTTATCATGACTGGAGGCTCCCTCACCTTCTTCCATTTCCTTAATACACATCGTGAGTTGATGTGTTTAAACCCATTAATTCTGCAAAATGTGCAAGAGACCATTTTGTTAGAATTATGCATATGATAAACAAGATTTCCAAACCATGTTACAAGTCTCTTTTTTTTTTTTTGTTCAGGGAGATCATATCTCCATTCTTCGAAAATAACAGTTTCCTATTATCCTTGGCTGACACAGAATTTCATCCTATGCGGGCGCTTCCTTCAAACCACTTCCTAGGTGACCATGACTAGAAACCGCGACTAAATCCTTCCCTATCACTTTTCTTTCTTGAGGACAACCAATTCGGCCCTTAGCCCTCCTTCCCTCAGCTCTCAATATGCATATGACCATGGCCATGATCGTACGCTTAGTTGAAAAAGCGCTTGTTCAGAACTTTGGGACTTTGAAACTTTTAGCCAGGAACGGATCAACGGTCCTCATCCTCTTTCATGATCAACGATCGAGATCCACTTCGGGACTCCACACTTTAGGAGTCTCAACTTTCCTCTCTTGTCTCCTCCCAGAACGCTTTTACCTGGAGTTCATGATCTGCTGATGTGTGTCCTCCCATAGATCAATGACTGTGAATCGATTCAGCTCTTCAGGCTTCGGAAGTTTTCAAACTTCCCTCCTACACTTTCTCCCAAAGTGCTTTCACCCGAAGTCAATGATCCTTCGATGTGTGTCTTCTGGAATCAACAGTCGATAAGTACTCCGGCCTTCAGGCCTTCAGGAGTTTCCAACCCAATGTAACCTGTCACATATTTGCCCTCTAGAGTGCCTAATCTCCGAACTACACGATCTGTCGCCACGTGGTGAAATACTGGAAGTGGACAAGTGGCCCAATCAGGAGGGTGCCACATGTCACATTCTAACTAACTTTTCAATACTCCAAATGCTCAAAAATTAATGACATGTGGCAAACATCCCATGTGTCCACATCATCCCAGGTGATGTCCGCAAGCCATGTCACTTCAAGAATTCTAGGGTCCACATCACCTCTAGGTGACATGATTATGCCCCATCACTTCATCTCTTCAGGCTTCGGGACTTCGGGAGTTTTCATACTAGAACACTTCCAATCCTCTCGAACTCCAAATTCCCGAACTAGCCAATTTGTTGCCATGTTTCCTCCTGGATCAGATGACTAATATTCACTTCAGGTCTTCACCTGAAGTCCACAGATCTACACCACGTGTCTTCCTTAATCTGACGGCTATGTTTTACTTCGGGACTCCGGACTTCAGAAATCTCAAACTTCAAAACTTATCTGGCCCCACTGGCTTTTATCCAAATCCCTAGATCTGGCGATGCATGGCTCTCGGTAGATCAATGGCTGAGATCCTTTAGGGTCTTTTGGTTTTGAAAGTCTCAAACTTCAAACCTCCTCCTCACTCACTTTTTCCTGGAGTGTTTTATCCGGAGCACATGATCGGTTGATGTGTGTCCTCCTACAGATCAACAATTCCCAGCTACTTCGGCTATATGGAGTTTCGATGTTTGAGAACCAACATGTCACATCACTTACTGCCTTTCCATTTTGTGGGGGCGTGCATCAGTGGTTTGGATTAACTCGCTTTTCACCCCACAATTATCCTGATGCTAACACATAACCCCTTGGTGAAACCGTGGTTTGGATTATGGGACCGCCTTGGGAAATTATCTCCCGTGCAACTTGGTTCCCCACAATGCCTCATGTTCGTTGATCTCACTCTCCAATGGGATATGACGGTTGTGACCCTATCCCTTGCTTCCTTTTCATCGAACAACCCTTTTTCACCTGTCCTCTGATCCAACGATCCCGGATCTCTCATGATCCTACAGTGGCGATTGCTCCCGAATTCAAAGGGGGAAGTCACGATCCTTCAAACCCCTTACAATGGATCTCTGATGTTCTATCTCCTGCATAGATTCTGTAATGCCATACCTCCTGATATTTTCAACTTTACGGTCATAGTTCGATCTCGACCACAAGACTCTAACCAATAGACCCGACCCATACCGGCCCGATGTTTCAACTAGAAGCTCTAATACCAAACTGTCACATCCCCAACCACCCACGGGCTAGGGCATGCTACCTTTAATCCCACCCTTGGACTTCGTACTCTTACTGATGCCTTCTTTAATTAATAAGCACGCATAATATACAAGATTTAACGACATGCACAACAATATCCAACAAGCATGCATAGTCTAAGATTTAGTTAGACGATAATTAAACACACAATAAAATGCATTCATACACAAATAATAATATCACAAAAGAGAGCACTTATCTTTATAAAAAGGCGACACCAACTGGCTGCAGACCAAGGACGTTCCACCCAACCATAGACACCACTACTCCAAATATCAACAGCAATGTCACCCCTGAGCCAGGGCTATGAATCCACAAGGACTGTTCTAGAGTGTACTTGGGTTCCCAAACCAGTTACCTCTCAAGTTCTAATAGGTTTCCCAACACCCACAACAATCCATGTACCTAGATCTCTTCTACCCAGCCTATACCTCCCAAGAGAATGGACCTCTAGCCTTCTCTACCACACAGTCCTTTAGGCAGTCCTTCTCCTTTTTACTAGGGCCTCCAACACAGCTGGTCCAGAATCTCAATGCTAGAGCTCTCAGGACTCGCAGTTTTGAGAAAAACAAAGCACATGCCAACACATCTCAGACATGCAGGCCCCAAGTCATGGCTAGATTGTACCAGCGACCATTATAGCCAACTATCCCGTAGCTAATTCTCAACAGTTCCTTTCCCTTTACCAGGCCAAGACACAGGTGAGGATGGATCAATGGATGGGTAAGTGAGTGCATGGAAGTGTGTGAGGGAAAGAATGGGATAATGTAGAGGTAACGGATTGGACGAGCCAACGACCAACCCCACAATCAGACTAGGGATGGGTTTAAGTATTTTCATGGGGAAATCAAGAACCTCCTAGCCTTCCCCAAAAATCTCACGTAACAGATCCCCTCCCTTAGGAAAAAAGGTAATTAACATAGGAATAAACATTTATCCCCTCAATCCCCCTCTCTTGGGGAATCATATCCTCCTATAACTCTATTCCTTGTCTATCTAGCAACCAATGATGTGTTTATTATTAATAATGATCAAAACATTACATTTCTTGGGCATACTGGCCCTTTAATAATTGTTTGGGCACTCATGCCTCTTAGCATTGTAACAATACATTATTTAAAATGCGGGTTCAAAACCTGTGGTGTTACATCTAGGTATTGTACCATGTTCATGTCGAAGGAGCAATTTTCCAAATTTGCATATAGATTTTGTTGCCGAAGAGTGTCTAGAACCTGTTGAATATGATTCAAGTGTTCCACCCAACTCTTGATGAATATGAGGATGTCATCCAAATACACCACCACAAAATAATAGGTGAAAGGATGAAATATATCGTCTATCATCATCATGAAATTTGGTGGGGAATTTATCAAGCCAAATGGAATGACCATCCATTCAACAATACCTTTTGTGGACTTGAAGGCAGTCTTCCATACATCAGTTGGCTATATTAGGACCTAGTGGTTGTCGGAATTCAGATCAATCTTACTGAATTATTTGGCCCCCTTGAGCTAGGCAAGGAGAGTGTCAATTTGGTGAATTTAGTACCAATTCCTAACTGTGATTTTATTTAGGGATCGATAATCAATGTAGAGTCATCAAATCCCATCTTTCTTCTACACAAGCACGATTGGGCTCCACAAGGCGATGACATTGGTCGGATGTGCCCCTTTTTGAGTAGATTTTGGATCCGGTACTTGATTTCCTCATTTTTTAATGAATGGAGGCGATAGACTGGCCCATTGGGTAGTGGGGTGTTGGGGGTCAGATCGATTGAATTCTTGACCTGACAGTGAAGAGATACCCTAGTGGGTGAGGAGAATATGTCTTTATATTCTTCCACGACCTTATCCACTTGCTTCTACTACATGGAGAGACCTGTCATGGAGGCCATGGATGTGGCTACAACCTTCCACTCACTTTGAGCATGAATCACGAAGAAGACAAACTTCTAGATCTAAGAGATGACCTTCCTACATTGCTTGGAAGAGGTCAAGGAAATGGTGATATGTGGGACTACCTCGGGTATCTTGTACAATTTCATGTCCAAAATAATAATAACACTACGATGCTGAGACTCATATACAACATGATGTTTCCATAAATAAGGTTGGCCCAAAATAACATCACAAACTTCAAGGGGGGTGACATCACACAATAACTCATCTTTTAAGGGCTTGATTCCATAGGGAAGGAGACACTATTGGATGGTGCAGAGATGGCTCCCTTGATGGATCCATCTAATGGTGTATGGTTGTGGGTGCGTTGTTGTCAACAAATCCAACCACTTGAAGGCCTCTCATGAGATGAGGTTCTTCTGGATACTTCTATCAATGATGAAGTGTAGCATAGTACCCGTCACCGACATCTGTGAATGAAAGAGGTGCTCGCCTTCCTCTAGTTCATCAGGTTCACTGGGCTGGATCTTGGTGGTAAAAATGATTGCACTAGGTTCTGTGTCTATGGTCTGTATCTGTTTTTATGGTTCTGACTCAGAGTGGGAACCCACCTCTGATTCATAGGATTTCAACTTGACCACCAACAACTGCTTTGAGCGACAATCAACGGTGTTATGCAAGGGGATCTTATGGAACTCACACCACTTCCTATTTTCTTTCTTTGTCTTCCCAATGTCCTTATTTGTTTATGTCTTAGACTGGTTATGCTAAGTTTTTACATCCTTTCTCTAGCCTTTTTTCTATGGGTTGGGGATTCCTTTTCCCTGCTTCTGCTATGAGGAGTTCGCAGACCCAAACTGTCTCATCTTTTGTTTAAGATTATGCTCGATCTTGACAACATATCAATAGGTCTCACCCAAGGATGAGATGTCTGGAAACTCCATTTCTGTCTGGATGTATCTATGTAGACCTTTGCGATACTTGAGCACCATATATCGCTGCTATCACTAAAATTTCATCTGCAAATGATCCGGATTATTTTCGGCACGAAATGAGAGTGGAGATATAATAAAGAAATGCACAGAGATATTGAAAATATTCAATAATATAAAAGAAATGTTTCAGAGATGCAACCATAAACATAGATACACAGTAATACAGGATTTCTATTAATCAGAGAAATGTACAGAGACTGTAAAAATATAGAGTGAAAGACTCGCTAGAATGGTGGCAGCTTATCTCTGAGAAGAGATGTGACGGCTACTCGCATTCGCAAGAACATGATTACAATGAGGCTCGGAAGGCCTTTTTACAATAGAAGGGAATGCCAAAATTCCTAGACATCCAAAAACCTAACCCTAGGAGATGAAGCGCCAAAAGTCATGTGGGCCCCGTTTGGGTAAGTGAGTACATCAACTTCCCGGGGTCGTAACTTTTGCATACGATCTCCGTTTTAGGCGTGTGATAGCTCGTTGGAAAGGTATTGTCGAGGAGATTCATTTTAGGGGCTCAATTATGCCTTCAGCTATCATTGAGAACCTCAATCTCGAAAAACCTTCATTTGGACCCTCAAAATGGCCCCAGAAGTTAAAACTTGCTAAAAATAGTAAATTGCCAAAATGGCCAAAAAACTGTTTTGAGCCATTTGGAAATGGTGGGTGGCCACCAATATCCACCTGGATCAGCAAATGGTTATAGGAATCCAGCATCGTCAAACAGTTATGCGGTCACCCATGGACCAAAATTACCACAAAAGCATTTCCAAAAGGTCCAAAACTATACAACCAATGATAAAATTAAAGTGCGCTATGACTACACAGGGCACGCACGCACATGCGCTATCCAGAAACGTAGGAAAAGCACACATGCACGCGATGCACAACTGTGGTCACTAAAATCCGCACACATCTGAGAACAGTGCATTTATGAGATTGGTCGGCCTCCCACCCACTTCTGGTTCAGCTTCCAAGTTGATTTGACACCCAAATCTCAACTAAATCCGACTGGGTGGCTGGTCAAAGACCTAAAAATTCCCTAAATAGCCTCTTTTCACACTATAAGCTGGTTGCACAATACCTCAAAGTGGTGCTATAAAACAAAGCCATGGGTGCACTTCATTTTCAAGGAATTCATTTGCAAGGTTATGCTGCTGCTATTCTCTTGGGGAATCCTCTTTTCTCATCAAG
>SNQJ01S0037324.1:459-12769 GCA_010110895.2 Picea sitchensis
GTGCTTAAACAATTATGCCCATTATAAACTCTTTACAGAACACTTAATGAAAATCACAATAATGCAGGGAAGCAAGCAATAGAATATTCAACACCAATCACACACATGAAATATACAGAGACAAATATTTATTGAGGAAACCCATAAAGGGAAAAACATCTTCTTCTTGATATGATAAGTAATATTTACATTATAATTCTTATGAGAAACAACTCACTGTGAGGCTACCACCTCTGTTTTGCAAGATGCAACTTGTTGAGAGAACCAACTCTCTAGTTTCTCTAGCACCCACTAAAAGGAAGCACCAACTCCCTGGTTTCTCTAGCACCAAATAGAAGGAATCACCAACTCCTCAGTTTCTCTAGAACCCACTAGAAGGAAGCACCAACTCCCGAAGTGTTCCAACACCAATTGTATGGAAGCACCAACTTCCATTCACACAGGCACTGACCTATATAACAAAGAACAATAGTTCTCCCTTGCACCACCCTGCCACCCTGGTTTTTCTGGCTGCAGCCAGATGGAATCTACAACTCCCTGTGTTCAAGCACCCACTTGAAACTTAGAGGACAACAGTCCTCCCTAGCACCTCCCTACCACCCTGAAATATGAATCTTTTCTTCTTACAATTTTATCATAGTGATACAACATTTATCTATGGCTTACCAGTCTCATCACTATTCTACTACAACGCTTTTCTCTACCTGCATCAGTGTCTTCCTTCTCGCATCTTCTTGATATTTTTGTTCTTCTTCTTTGTATCTTCATGTGCACCTTGTCTTCCTCTCTCCTCTATCAAATATGCATTTATGTTCTATGCTCTATGCATCTTCTGTGTGTTTCAGCTGCTGCACACAAAATGCTTCTACCTGCATGAATAACTCTCAACAACAACACCCATCTCTTCTTTGTTCTGCATTTTTTTTCTCTCTATCCATCTTCTACATCCTTCATGCACAATACCTCTGCATGCTCTTCACAGTGTCATTTTTCTTCCCTTTAGGTTGTTCACTGCAGCTCTTCCTTACTGCTACGTAGTTCAACAGTTGAATCTCATCACCTCTACGTTCTGCATGCAATACTCATATCCAGTTATATCCTGATCATCATGAGAACTCTTCATCTTCTCTGGAAGTTACAGAATCTCTTCATCATTGGTAGGCATTATCCTGATATCCCTTAGCTTCTCTAATAGTCGAATCACTTCCACTTCTCTGTCAGTTACAGCTAGTCAATTATGGTTTCTTTGGATTCTTTGGCTTCTAAGCCCCTTCCTTCACATGACCACTCGCGGTGACCAAGCGCTTATTCAAAAGGTACTTCCCAATTTTTGTCTACTGAGCGTTGGCTCTGTTTCAAAATATGACCTTGGGCTATGTGCTTCATGTGACCAAGCGATTGCAGGTGTGTATAAATTTGGTTTAGACCTAACTTATTTTCTCCCCGCAATTCACCACGAGCCTCCACGCGTCCTTTCTCCAAAACCATGGTTTCAATTGAGGCCCGCTCATGAAAAATTAAAACCCGAGCATGCCCTGGCCCTGCAATGGAGCACGACCGTCGATCTCACAATATTGACGATTCTCTTGAACGAAGGGTTCATATATGTCCTATCGATTCCACGAACCATATATCTCCTTCCTCCATCAACAACTGAGGTTTCCTTCATGATCTGGGCTTTGGGAGTTTCAACTCTCAAACCCTGTTGTTGATGACTCGATATCTTCCAGAATGGAACATTTGCTGGAATTTGTCCTCTTCAATCGATGGTCAGGATCTCCTATGCGAGTCCAGCCTTCAGGACTTTTAATTCTCAAACTCTCATTTTCTCCCAAATAATTTCACCCGAAGTCCACGATCCAATGATGCATGTCCCTTTTGGATCAATGGTCGAGATCTCCTTCATTTCTCCGGACTTCAGATATTTTAATTCTCAAACTCTCAATCATCCTTCGCATTTTCCTGGAGTAGTTTCTCCCAGAGTTCATGATCCATTGACATGTACCCTCCTACACGATCAATGATCATAAGTGGCTTTAGCACTTCGAGACTTTAAGTTGATCGCTACTTCATTCTCCTCCAAAGTGGTCACCTGCTGAATAAGTTATAGGTAGTGGAAACCGCTTGTTTTCGGTTAACACTTCTACTTACACTGTCCTTCCACTGTACTTGATCAACAGTTGAGAATGCATCCAAAGTTATCTTCAGATTGGACAACTCGTATGCACTTTGGGACTTCGAGACTTAGGGCATATACTAGTGGTAAAACTATCGAACTAAAACTCCCAGAGTGACATCTCTTACTTACATCACTTGATGACATGTCATGCACCTAGTACCTCCCACATGTCACTCAGATTTTTGATTTGCATGTACCTAAAGTGTTGAATCAAATTGACACTTGTCCTTGTCTAATTGCACCACGTATCCTTCCTGACGTGGATCCTCATTCACTTCGGGACTTCGGCCTTTGGGACTTGGGGTATTCGTCTTTTCAAGTCGCCAATTTTTTTGAAGTGAGAATCCCCGAACTATAACCTCCTCATAACTTTTGGACCCAAACTAAACATTGTTCATCGATCATGTTCTCAGATCGACGGCTCAATATTTTTTTGATTGATCCGGATTATTTTCGGTACGAAATGAGAGCAGAGATATAACACGGAAATATTCAGAGATATTGCAAGAGAAACAACAATATAACAGAGATATAGTGGAAATATAACAAGAGTCATAGATATACAGTAATACACGATTTCTATTAATGAAATAAATGTACAAAGACTGTAAAAGTACAGAGTGAAAGACTCGCTAGAATGGTGGTAGCTTATCTCTGAGAAGAGATGTGATGGCTACTCAAATTCACAAGAAGATCATTACAATGAGGCTCTGAAGGCCTTCTTACAATAAATGGGAATGCCAAAAACCCTAGACATCCAAAAACCTAACCCTGGGAGATGAAGCGCCAAAAGTCATGTGGGCCCCGTTTGGGTAAGTTGGTGCATCAACTTCCCGGGGTCGTAACTTTTGCATACGATCTCCGTTTTAGGCGTATGATAGCTCGTTGGAAATATCTATCCGAGAAATACAAATTTTGGGTGAGAAACATTGTTATACGATCCATGTTGCTCCCCATTTTCTCAAAAAACATCGTTTAGGGCCTCAAAATGGCCTCGGAAATTAAAAACTACTAAAAATAGTAAATTACCAAAATTTCCAAAAACATGTTTTGGTCCAATTGGAGAAGGTGGGTGGCCACCGATATCCACCTAGATCAACCCTCCCTCCTTAGGAAGCAATGGTATCCATTGCATTGAGTTCCCGGGGGAGAGGGAAAAACGATTGTTGAATCTGAATCTTGGTGATCTGCTTGCCTTGCTGGAGAAGTGGCATTGCTTAAGCTTGTTGAAGGCTATCACGAACCTTTGAATGGAAGGTTTGGACCTTTTTAACCAGTCTAGATATTTTAGATGAATGTGTGTAGAAGGAATCTTTATGCTTTTCTACAACCTTGTCGACCTGCTTCTGGTGGATAGAAGGTGCTTGGGCCGAGGCTGTAGTGGTTGCAGTATCCTTTTGTTCCCCTTTTGAACAGATTGTAGAGAAGATGAATTTTGTAGTATGAGATACTACCTTGCGACATTGTTTAGGTGGGGTAGTAGTTGGAACTACCTCTGGTATCTTGTAGAAATGACCCCCAAGAGTAATAATGACACTACGGGGTCGAGACTCATAGATAGCATGGAGTTTCCACATATATGGCTGGCCCAAGAGAACATCACAGACATCCAGTGGGGAAACATCACACAATACCTCACCCTTGAAGGGTTAGATGCCGTATGATAATCAACACTGCTCGCTGACATGAAGATCTCGTCCTTGGCGAAGCCACCCGATGCTGTATAGTTGCGGGTGTGGTGTTGTCGACAATCCCAACTGTTTGATGAACTCTATTGAGATGAGGTTCTTCTGGCTTCTGCTATCAACAATAAAATGCAATGGGTTCCCCTTCACCCACATCTGTGAATGAAAAAGGTGCTCCCCCTCTTCTGGATCTGTTGGTTCTTCTGGTTGAATTATTGTGGTCGTGACAATAGCAGTGGGGTCTGCGTCGATGATCTGTCTTTTACCAGTATTTTCGGAATCAGAATCAGAATTAGGGTTCATCTCCTTGTCTTTGATCTCAGCCACCAATGCATGTTTTGAGCGAAATTCATCGGTATTGTGCCAGGGGATTTTGTGGAAATCACACCATTTTCCGGTGTCCTTCTTTGTCTTCCCGTGACCCTTCTTTTCTTGTGGCTTGTACTATTTTTCGGGACACTGTTTGTTAGGGTTGTCTTTGTCATATTTTGGTTGTTGTGAATTTGCAGAACTAAACTCCCGTTTGTTCTAGTGCTTAAATTTCTGCTCGATTTTAACAGCATATCGATAGGCAACATCGAGTGATGAGACATCTAGAAAATCCATTTCAGTTTGGATGTATCTGTGTAGAGCCCCACGGTATTTCAAAACCAAATTTTGTTCAGAGTCTTTGATACCCAGCTTGGTGCGCAAGGTAAGGAAACTATTGGTTAACTCCAGAACTTATTGGCCCCTCTCTTGTCGCAGTGTGGTCCATCTCATGTACTGGTCCTCATAGTTGCCAACAGGATAGTACTGTTCCTTTACCACATCCACAAAAAAATCCCAAGTGGGCTCGGCCCCATATATTCCAGAATCCTCTATGGAAATCTGCTCCCAGTAACTTTCCCACCAATGTTTGACATGGAGGAGAGCCTTAAGGAGTGCGAAGGTGATATTTTCCTTGTCGGAAAAATTATGAACAGAGAAATAACTTTCTAGCAGATTTAACCATTTATCTAGGGCATCTGCATCTATTTGACCTTCAAATACGGGAATATCAAAATTAACCTGTACCTTGAAAGGTGAGGTGCCTCAAAAGTGGTCGCTTGATGAAGATGCGCCTGATGTTATCGGCAGGCGTTGAAGAATGTGGGAAAAATTCTCCATCATTTCGTCCCTCTGTCGCGTGAGAGCTTGCTCAAGCAACAGACTAATAGGATCGTCTGCTCCATCGTTTTTATTTTCTTCCACCATTGAGGGTTTCTTAGGTGTGTAAGAGAGATTTTCCTCAAGAGAGACAAGCTCGAGACCCAACTTGCTATACTCGGACCTCGTCAGGGACATGCACTGAAAAACAATCAAGAGCAGCCTACTCTGATACCTCTGATCCGGATTATTTTCAGTACGAAATGAGAGCAGAGATATAACATAGAAATATTTAGAGATATTGCAAGAGAAACAACAATATAACAGAGATATAGTGGAAATATAACAAGAGTCACAGATATAAAGTAATACACGATTTCTATTAATGAAATAAATGTACAGAGACTGTAAAAGTACAGAGTGAAAGACTAGCTAGAATGGTGGTAGCTTATCTCTGAGAAGAGATGTGACGGCTACTCGCATTCGCAAGAATATCATTACAATGAGGCTCTGAAGGCCTTTTTACAATAAGCAGGAATGCCAAAAACCCTAGACATCCAAAAACCTAACCCTGGGAGATGAAGTGCCAAAAGTCATGTGGGCCCCATTTGGGTAAGTTGGTGCATCAACTTCCCGGGGTCGTAACTTTTGCATACGATCTCCGTTTTAGGTGTATGATAGCTCATTGGAAATATATATCTGAGAACTACAACTTTTGGGTGAGAAACATCAATCTATAATCCATGTTGCTCCCCATTTTCTCAAAAAAACATTGTTTAGGGCCTCAAAATGGCCTCGGAAGTTAAAAACTGCTAAAAATAGTAAATTACCAAAATTGCCAAAAACATGTTTTGGGCAAGTTGGAGAAGGTGGGTGGCCATCGATATCCACCTGAATCATTGATGTTGATTTTCTACCTTATCCTGTCCTTCTTGAATCAACAATCCTCATTCTCCCTTTGATTGATGGTTGTGATCAAATCATGATCTCGGGTGTCGGGTGTTTGAATGTGTGCCAACCCTAATAATTCCAACTTTCAATATCTGAAATACTCTTTATCAATTGCCCACAACCCTCTATGATCCAACGGTCCATATATTATTGGGAATTCGCATTTCACGAGTTCCTACAAATCTTACCTTTGACATTTCCAGGTCGCGAGTCATCGAAATGTTGATCTCTCGCCACGTGTCCTGACTCAATGGACAAACAGGATTCCTTCATAGATTTGAAGTGTTAACTGACTCCTGGGCTTATCCTTCTTATAGCTCCATTGGATCTAAAGGTTTCTAGTCCTTCACACTCCAATCTGATGACTAAGGTCTAATCTCCTCCTCTGCGCACTCCTCCTATCTAGAATCTGATCTATCGACTAGGATCATCCACAGTTCTTGATCCAACGGTCACTGTTGCTCCTCCTCCTAATATTTGGATTTCTCAAATCTCTAAGTTTTAAGGGCCACAACCTTCGATCCTTATGTGAGCATTGATGTATGGGATCTTTTCTGCACGTATCAAAGTGCTAACTCTCTTGAGATTTGGCAAAAGTTACCCTCAGCCTTGGCGCACACTTGTGCTCTGCATGCAACTCTGTACTATCTCTTTTGAGCTTCTCTAGCTTTCTCATCTGTGTCTTTCCACAAGACTTTTGGTTCTCACCTGGTACATTCTGCCTTTCTTATCTTATGGTCTCTCGAGCTTTGGTTCATTGTTGTTCTTTCCTGTAAACATGTCATCGACGTTGTTGTTATTTCTCCCCTCTCTTACTGTGACTCCTTCATCAAGCTTTTATTGTCATCCCTGAATGACTCCCACTATCAGGCTTCTTTGATATTCTATTACAACAACTTCATTTTTCTTCCATGATGCCTACAATCCAAGGATTTTATGACCATATTCATCACAAGAAAAAACCATTACAAACACTCTCATACCTGCTTTCCCTTTTTACAAATGAAGGACTTGTGTTAGACTTCTTAGGAGTACTGATTTCTTCCTTGTTGTATCCAAGATAGGATTTGTCATTTGGTGATCTATGACTATCCAAGATCTCATCCAAGGTCATGGAGATGTTCAATAACTTGATTTGGGTGTTTGACTTCTCAACCTTCACAACTTCTGCTTCCGGTTTATGACATGATTCTTCTTATACTTCTTCTTTTATTATATGGGAGGATTCAATATTAACATCATTATCTATCCTTATGCCTTTATCCACCACTTGTCTTGAGTTTACAATTTTTACCTTACAATCTTTGGACATGAACACCTCTTCACAACCTCTGTCACACATTTGAATTATACTGAGCACATTATGTTTCATATCGTCTATAAGAAGATCATGCTAATAATCTCCTTTGCCATTACTCAAACTCACCATCCCTTTATCCTTGATTTTACCTGGTTCGTCATTTTCAAAGATCACATTTCCTGTTTTTCTTTTACTTATAGACAAAAGCTTATCCTTTTCTCCAGTCATGTGCTTGGAACATCCACTGTCTATTTTCCAGGAGTCCTTTTGTTTTTTAGTTGAAAGTACTAGACCACATTTTTTCACTATCTTTCATTTTCCATGTGCTGGCCTTTCTAGCTAAGAGATTTATCCTTGGATCTACTTTGTAATTCTTCAGATGGCAGTTTGCAACTTTATGACTGAAGTTCTGATGGTTATAGCATTCAAGATCATTTTTCAATAGGTCAAAGTGATTGGTGCAGCTTTGTCTACTCATTGGTTGTTTAGTTTTATGTTGCAAAGATTGTTTCTTTCTTGATCTCCTCATTTGCATGTCTCTAAACTTAGTCTGACAATTTGCAATATTATGACCAAAATTGGAGCAGTAAAAATAGTAACCATGGAAGAAATTTTGGTACCTGAAGGATGTCCTTCTTCTTGGCATTTACTTCTCCAACTTTTGATATCTTTGTTTTTTAATCAAGGATCATCTTGTCTTTATCATCTTCTGGTGACAAAATACTCACATGGTCTGATTGTCTGTTGACTTGGAACTTGATCATCTTTACTGGCTCTTTACTTTCTATTTGTTTGTTGCTTGAACCACTTACATAGTCTAAACCAATCTTCAACAAAGGAGATCTATGTTTTCTCAGAATGTTGTTTAGCTCTATTGAGGCTTTAATGCTTGGAATATTTTGGATATATAATGCTTCAAACTTCTCCATCTCTTTTCTGGTTTTAATACTTCTTCTTCCAGAGCTTCACATCTTTCCTTCTTTTGTGATAACTGTTGTTTCATAATGTCTATGATTTTATTTGCCTCTTCTAATTCTACTTTCAGCAGGGAAACGTATTCACCAGGTTTTTTACCGCCTTTCTCGAACTATATCAACAATTGTTTTTGCTTTTTCTTCTTAAGTCTGAGTCTGTCAATCTCTTCCAAAGCATTGATCATCTCTCCTTCCAAGTCAAACACAAATTATTCATCGTCAACATCACTTCCTGTGCCTTTATTATCATAATTCTCTTTGGCCATAAGCATGAAGTCATTTACCTTATCTTCACAGGAAGATTCACTATTTGTGTCTTCTGAAGAATCATTATTGTTTATCCATAAACTTTTCTTTTTACCACATCTCTTGGGTTTGTACTTCTCTTTTCCTTCATATTTATGGTCCTTCTGCTTGTGTAGACACTTAGATGCAAAGTGACCTATATTTCCAGAGTTAAAACATTTGAAGGGAAAATTTCCTTGGTACTTACCTGATCCTTTCTTTAGTCTTCTCACAAATTTTTCTTCAATTTCATCAACCTCAGAATCCTCATTCTTTTCTACCTTAAATGATGCTTCTCTAGTGGTAGATTCATCTTTACCTATCCTCATTTCATATGCAGTTAATGTTCCTAGAAGTTGATCAAAATCCAAAGATTTTAGATCATTAAGTTATTCTATAGAAGAGACCTTCGGGTTGAACCTATCTAGTAGAGATCTCAAAACTTTCTGAACTAAAAATGCATCTTCAATATTCTCACCAAGACTCTTCATGGCATTCACTATCTCTTCAAATCTCAAAAAGTACTTACCAACTGTTTCATCATCTTTCATCTTTAGTTGTTCAAACTGTAATTTGTAGGTTTGAATCTTGGCATCCTTTACCTTCTCATTACCTTCATAACTACTGGTGAGTTTGTCCCACATTTCTTTGGCAGTTTCTAAGTTCATAACTTTTGCAAATTTTTCTTCTACAAGCCCACTTAGAATAGCATTCATATCCTTAGCGTTGAAGCTGAATTCTAGCTTGTCATCCTTAGAAGCTAGTACTATTGGCTTTACATAATTCGTCTCTACCACATTCCAGATATCTGCACCTAAAGCCATTATGTCGGTTCTCATCCTAACTTTCCAAAAGCCAAATTTGGTTTAATTGAACATGGGGGCCTTATTGGTTGAAGTTTCTCCATGGCTAGTCACGTTTAAGATCTAGGATCTACCCTTAAATAAAGGGAACTTGCTCTGATACCAATTGTTGGACAACTGAGAGGGGGGAGTGAATCAGTTGTTACTGTACTTAAAAAATGATTCCCATTATAAACTCTTTACATAACACTTACAATTTTATCACAGTGATACAACATTTATCTATGGATTACCAGTATCATCATTGTTCTTCTACAACGCTTTGCTCTGCCTACATCAGTGTCTTCCTTCTTGCATCTTCTTGATCTTTATATTCTTCTTATTTTTCTTTGCATGCGCACCTTGACTTCCTCTTTCCTCTCTTAGATATGAATTTTTTTTCTATGCGCTATGCCTCTTCTATGCGTTTTAGTTTCTGCACACAGCATGCTTCTACCCACATGAATAACTCTCAACAGCAACACCCATCTCTTCTTTATTCTGAGTTTTTATCCTCTCTATCCATATTCTACATCCTTCATGTGAAATACCTATGCATGTTCTTCATAGTGTCATTGTTCTTCCTTTTAGGTTGTTCACTGCAACTCTTCCTTTCTGCTACATTGCTCGAAAGCTCAATATCATCACCTCTTCGTTCTACATGAAATACCCACGTCTAATTATCTCCTCATCATCATGGAAACTCTTCATCTTCTCTGGAAGTTACCGAATCTCTTCATCATCAGTAGGTGTTATCCTGGGATTCCTTAGCTTCTCTAGTAGTTGAAACTCTTCCTCTTCTCTATTAGTTACAGCTAGCCAATTATGGTTTCTTTGGATTCTAAGCCCCTTCCTTCGCGTAACCACTGGTGATGACCAAGCTCTTATTCAAAAGGCGCTTCCCAATTTCTATCTACTGAGTGCTAGCTCTGTTTCATGGTATTACCTTGCACTATGTTCTTCATGTAACCAAGAAATTGAGGGCATGCCTAAAGGTGGTTTAGGACAAACTAATTTTCACCCCGCAATTCACCATGAGCCTCCATGCATCCTTTCTTCAAAACTATGGTTTCAATTGCGGCCCGCTAATGAAAAATTAAAGCCTAAGCATGTTCTAGCCCCGCAATGGAGCATGATCATTGATATCACAATCTTGACAGTTCTCTTGAACAGATGGTTCAGATATGTCCTATCACGTCCATGGACCAGATCTGTCTTTCCTCCATCAACAGCTGAGGTTTTCTTCGTGATCCAGGCTCCGTGAGTTTCAACTCTCAAACCCTATTGTTGCTGACTTGATATCTTCCGGAATGGAAGATATGCTGACATCTGTCCTCTTCAATTGATGGATAGGATCTCCTCCGTGAGTCTGGCCTTCGGGACTTTCAATTCTCAAACTCGTGTTTTCTCCTGGAGCATTTCACCCGGAGTCCACGATCCAATGACGCGTGTCCCTTTTGGATCAATGTTCAATATCTCCTTCATGTCTCTGGACTTCGGAGATTTAAATTCTCAAACTCTCGTTCATCCTTTTCATTTTTCCGAAGTAGTTTCTCCCAGATTTCATGATTCATTGACACGTACCCTCCTTCATGATCAATGATCATAAGTGACTTCTACACTTTGGGACTTTAAGTTGAGCACTGCTTCATTATCCTCCAGAGTGGTCACCTGTTGAATAATTCATAGGCGGTGGAAACCTCTTTCTATTGGTTAACACTTCCACTTACACTGTTCTTCCACTGTACTCGATCAACGGTTGAGAATGCATCCGAACTGATCTTCATATCGGACGAATCGTATCCACTTCAGGACTTCAGAACTTAGGGAATCTATTGGTGGTAAGACTCCCAAAGTAAAAATCCCAGAGTAACATCACTTGATGACATGTCATGCACCTAGTAGCTGCCACATGTCACTCGGATTTGTGATTTGCACGTACCTGAAGTGTCGAATCAACTTGACACTTGTCCTTGTTTGATTATGCCATGTGTCCTTGCTGACATGGATCCTCATTCACTTCAGGACTTTGGCTTTTGGGACTTCAGGTATTCATATTTTCAAGTCGCTAATTCTTCCAAAGTGACAATCCCCGAACTATAACCTCCTCACAAATTTTAGACCCAAACTAAATGTTGTTTGTCAATCATGTTCTCATATCGATGGCTTGATCTTTTTGGGATGTTTCTTTTCTATATTATCATGTCCTTCTCGAATCAACGGTCATCATTCTCCCTTTGATCAACGACTATGATCAAATCGTGACTTCGCATGTCAGGTGTTTAAACGTGAGCCAACCCTGACTCTTCCAACTCCTAATATCCAAAATACTCTAGATCAATGGCCCACATCCCTCTTTGATCCAATGGTTCATATCTTATCGATACTTCACATTTCATTAATTCCTACAACTCTTACCTTTGACTTTTATAGGTCGCGAGTCAGCGAAATGTTGATCTCTCGCCACGTGTCCTGCCTCAATGGATGGCCAGGATTCCTTTGTAGCTTTAAATTGTTAACTGACTCCTAGGATTATCCTCCTTGTAGCTCCACTATATCTAATGGTTGCTAGTCGTTCGCGCTCC
Organism: Picea sitchensis; assembly: GCA_010110895.2. Taxonomy (NCBI): domain Eukaryota; kingdom Viridiplantae; phylum Streptophyta; class Pinopsida; order Pinales; family Pinaceae; genus Picea; species Picea sitchensis. Next base: position 12,389 of record SNQJ01S0037324.1, read on the forward strand.
AATCTGAAAACTGAGGTCTAATATCCTCCTCTACGCGCTCCTCCTATCTGGACTTTGATCTGACGGCCAGGATCATCCACAGTGCTCGATCCAATGGTCACTGTCACTCCTCCTCCTAATCTTTGGCTTTCTCAAATATATAAGTGTCAAGGGACATGAACTTTGATCCTTCTATGATCCTTGATGTATGGGATATTGTCTGCAGGTCTCAGAATGCTATCTCTTCTGAGCTTTGGCAAAAGTTACCCTCGGCCCTAGCACACACTTGCGTTCTATGTGCAACTCTACACCATATCTTCTATTGGAGTTACTTCATACACACCTAGGATTTATTTTTCCTAAGTTTTTTCCTTTTTTATTAGTCATAATTAGTCATTATCT
>SNQJ01S0037324.1:12779-24211 GCA_010110895.2 Picea sitchensis
TTTCTTCTGCCATTGAGGGTTTCTTGGGTGTGCGAGAGAGATTGTCCTCAAGAGAGACAAGCTCGATACCCAACTTGATATACTTGGACCTCGTCAGGGACATGCACTGAAAAACAATCAAGAGCAGCCTACTCTGATACCACTGATCCGGATTCTTTTCGGTACGAAATGAGAGCGGAGATATAACACAGAAATATTCAGAGATATTGTAAGAGAAATAAAAATATAACAGAGATATAGCAGAAATATAATAAGAGTCACAGATATACAGTAATACATGATTTCTATTCATGAAATAAATGTACAGAGACTGTAAAAGTACAGAGTGAAAGACTCGCTAGAATGGTGGTAGCTTATCTCTGAGAAGAGATGTGATGACTACTCGCATTCGTAAGAAGATCATTACAATGAGGCTCTGAAGGCCTTTTTACAATAAGAAGGAATGCCAAAAACCCTAGACATCCAAAAACCTGACCCTAGGAGATGAAGCGCCAAAAGTCATGTGGGCCCCGTTTGGGTAGGTTGGTGCATCAACTTCCCGGGGTCATAACTTTTGCATACGATCTTCGTTTTAGGCGTATGATAGATCGTTGGAAATATCTATCTAATAACTACAAATTTTGGGTGAGAAACATAAATCTAGGATCCATGTTGCTCCCCTTTTTCTCAAAAAAAATTGTTTAGGTCCTCAAAATGGCCTCGGAAGTTAAAAACTGCTAAAAATAGTAAATTACCAAAATTGCCAAAAACATGTTTTGGGCCAGTTGGAGAAGGTGGGTGGCCACCGATATCCACCTGGATCATTGATGTTTCTTTTCTACCTTATCTTGTCCTTCTTGAATCAACAATCCTCGTTCTCCCTTTGATTGATGGTTGTGATCAAATCATGATTTCGCGTGTCGGGTGTTTGAATGTGTGCCAACCCTAAATATTCCAACTTTCGATATTCGAAATACTCTATATCAATTTCCCACAACCCTCTATGATCCAATGGTCCAGATATTATTGGGACTTCGCATTTCATGAGTTCCTACAAATCTTACCTTTGACATTTCCAGGTCGTAAGTCATCGAAATGTTGATCTCTCGCCACGTGTCCTGACTCAATGGACGAACAAGATTCCTTCATAGATTTGAAGTGTTAACTGACTCCTAGGATTATCCTCCTTATAGCTCCATTGGATCTAAAGGTTTCTATTCCTTCGCGCTCCAATCCGATGACTAAGGTCTAATCTCCTCCTCTGCACGCTCCTCCTGTCTAGAATCTGATCTATCGACTAGTATCATCCACAGTTCTTGATCCAACGGTCACTGTTGCTCCTCCTCCTGATCTTTGGATTTCTCAAATCTCTAAGTGTCAAGGGCCACAACCTTTGATCCTTATGTGAGCCTTGATGTATGGGATCTTGTATGCACATATCAAAGTGATAACTCTCTTGATATTTAGCAAAAATTACCCTCAGCCCTGGCGCACACTTGTGCTCTACATGCAACTCTACACTATCTCTTTTGAGCTTCTCTAGCTTTCTCATCTGTGTCTTTCCACAAGAATTTTGGTTCTCACCTGGTACATTCTGCCTTTCTTATCTTATGGTCTCTCAAGATTTGGTTTGTTGTTGTTCTTTCCTATAAACATGTCATCGACGTTGTTGTCCTTGCCTATAGAAATGCCATCATTGTTGTTGTTCTTTCCGTCAATGACAAGCATACTCCAACTGTAAACATGCCAACAATCTCCCCCTTTGGCATTGATGGAAACCCTAAAAGGTTTCACTAGATTGTTTGGACCTCCAACTATAGCATCTGGACCATTCCTTTTCTCCCCCTTTGACATCAATGTTAAAGAAAACATGCTACCCCTGAGTTTTTGAAACACTTTTCGGAGGTATCAGATGTTCAACCAATACATACTCCCTCTAGCAGGATGGATTCTCTTATTTGTAACTAACCCATAGTCTTCTCCTTATGATTATTGGACCTGTTCATCTTCATCTTCAGATGTGTCCTCTGTAGAAGACTCAATATTTCTTCCCTCTCTTACTGTGACTCCTTCATCAAGATTTTCTTGTCATACCTGAATGACTCCCCCTATCAGGATTCTTTGATATTCTATTACAGCAACTTCATTTTTCTTCCATTATGCCTACAATCCAAGGCTTTTATGACCATATTCATCACAAGAAAAAACCATTACAAACACTCTCATACCTGCTTTCCCTTTTTACAAATGAAGGACCTGCGTTAGACTTCTTAGGAGTATTGATTTCTTCCTTGTTGTATCCAAGACAGGATTTGTCATTTGGTGATCTATGACTATCCAAGATCTCATCCAGGGTCATAGAGATGTTCAAGAACTTGATTTGGGTGTTTGACTTCTCAACCTTCACAACTTCTGCTTCCGATTTATGACATGATTCTTCTTATACTTCTTCTTTTCTTGTATGGGAGGATTCAATATTAACATCATTATCTATCCTTATGCCTTTATCCACCACTTGTCCTAAGTTTACAATTCTTACCTTACAATCTTTGGACATGAACACCTCTTCACAACCTCTGTCACACATTTGAATTATACTGAGCACATTATGTTTCATATCATCTATAAGAATATCATCCTAATAATATCCTTTGCCATTACTCAAAATCACCATCCCTTTATCCTTGATTTTACCTAGTTCATCATTTTCAAAGATCACATTTCCTGTTTTTCTTTTACTTATAGACAAAAGCTTATCCTTTTCTCCAGTCATGTGCTTGGAAAATCCACTGTCTATTTTCCAGGAGTCCTTTTGTTTTTGAGTTGAAAGTACTAGACCACATTTTTTCACTATCTTTCATTTTCCATGTGCTGGCCTTTCTAGCTAAGAGATTTATCCTTGGATCTGCTTTGTAATTCTTCAGATGGTAGTTTGCAACTTTATGACTGAAGTTCTGATGGTTATAGCATTCAATATCATTTTTCAATAGGTCAAAGTGATTGGTGCAGCTTTGTCTACTCATTGGTTGTTTAGTTTTATGTTGCAAAGATTGTTTCTTTCTTGATCTCCTCATTTGCATGTCTCTAAACTTAGTCTGACAATTTGCAATATTATGACCAAAATTGGAGCAGTAAAAATAGTAACCATGGAAGAATTTTTGGTACCTAAAGGATGTCCTTCTTCTTGGCATTTACTTCTCCAACTTTTGATATCTTTGTTTTTTTATCAAGGATCATCTTGTCTTTATCATCTTCTGGTGACAAAGTACTCACATGGTCTGATTGTCTGTTGACTTGAACTTGATCATCTTTACTGGCTCTTTACTTTCTATTTGTTTGTTGCTTGAACCACTTACATAGTCTAAACCAGTCTTCAACAAAGGAGATCTATGTTTTCTCAGAATGTCATTTAGCTCTGTTGAGGCTTTAATGCTTGGAATATTTTGGATATATAATGCTTCAAAATTCTCCATCTCTTTTCTGGTTTTAATACTTCTTCTTCCAGAGCTTCACATCTTGCCTTATTTTGTGATAACTATTGTTTCATAATGTCTGCAATTTTATTTGCCTCTTCTAATTCCACTTTCAGTAGGAAAACGTATTCACCAGGTTTTTTACCGCCTTTCTCGAACTGTATCAGCAATTTTTTTTGCTTTCTCTTCTTAAGTATGAGTCTGTCAATCTCTTCCAAAGAATTGATCATCTCTCCTTCCAAGTCAACCACAACTTATTCATCGTCAACATCACTTCTTGTGCCTTTATTATCATAATTCTCTTTGTCCATAAGCATGAAGTCATTTACCTTATCTTCACAGAAAGATTCACTATTTGTGTCTTCTGAAGAGTCATTATTGTTTATCCATAAACTTTTCTCTTTACCACATCTCTTGGGTTTGTACTTCTATTCTCCTTCGTATTTATGGTCCTTTTGCTTGTGTAGACACTTAGATGCAAAGTGACCTATATTTCCAGAGTTAAAACATTTGAAGGGAAAATTTCCTTGGTACTTATCTGATCCTTTCTTTAGTCTTCTCACAAATTTTTCTTCAATTTCATCAGCCTCAGAATCCTCATTCTTGTCTGCCTTAAATGATGCTTCTCTAGTGGTAGATTCATCTTTACCTATCCTCATTTCATATGTAGTCAATGTTCCTAGAAGTTGATCAAAAGCCAAAGATTTTAGATCATTAAGTTATTCTATAGAAGAGACCTTCGGGTTGAACCTATCTAGCAGAGATCTCAAAACTTTCTGAACTAAAAATGCGTCTTCAATATTCTCACCAAGACTCTTCATGGCATTCACTATCTCTTCAAATCTCAAAAATTACTTCCCAACTGTTTCATCATCTTTCATCTTTAGTTGTTCAAACTGTAATTTGTAGGTTTGAATCTTGGCATCCTTTACCTTCTCATTACCTTCATAACTACTGGTGATTTTGTCCCACATTTCTTTGGCAGTTTCTAAGTTCATAACTTTTGCAAATTTTTCTTCTGCAAGCCCACTTAGAATAGCATTCATAGCCTTAGTGTTGAAGCTGAATTCTAGCTTGTCATCCTTAGAAGCTAGTACTATTGGCTTTACATAACTAGTCTCTACCACATCCCAGATATCTACACCTAAATCCATTATGTCGGTTCTCATCCTAACTTTCCAAAATCCAAATTTTGTTTAATTGAACATGGGGGCCTTATTGGTTGAAGTTTCTCCATGGCTATTCATGTTTAAGATCTAGGATCTACCCTTAAATAAAGGGAACTTTCTCTGATACCAATTGTTGGACAACTGAGAGGGGGGCGTGAATCAGTTGTTACTGTGCTTAAAAAATGATTCCCATTATAAACTCTTTACAGAACACTTAATGAAAATCACAATAATGCAGGGAAGAAAGCAATAGAATATTCAACATCAATCACACACATGAAATATACAGAGACAAATATTTCCTGAGGAAACCCATAAAGGGAAAAAACTCTTATTCTTGATATGATAAGTAATATTTACATTATCATTCTTATGAGAACCAACTCATTGTGAGGCTACCACCTCTATTTTGAAAGCTGCAACTTGCTGAGAGCACCAACTCTCTGCTTTCTCTAGCACCCACTAGAAGGAAGCACCAATTCCCTAGTTTTTCTAGAACCAATTAGAAGGAAGCACCAACTCCCTGGTTTCTCTAGCACCCACTAGAAGGAAGCACCAACTCCCTAAGTGTTCCAGCACCAACTAGATGGAAGAACCAACTTCTAGTCTCACAGGCACTAACCTGTATAACAGAGAATAACAGTTCTCCCTTGCACCACCCTGCCACCCTGGTTTTTCTGGATACAAAAAGATGGAAGCTACAACTCCCTGTGTTAAAGCACCCACTTGAAACTCAGAGGACAACATTCCTCCCTAGCACCTCCCTACCACCCTGAAATATAAATATTTTCTTCTTACAAATTTATCACAATGATACAACATTTATCTATGGCTTACCAGTATCATCATTGTTCTGCTACAACGCTTTGCTCTACCTACATCAGTGTCTTCCTGCTCGCATCTTCTTGATATTTATATTATTCTTATTTGTCTTTGCATGCGCACCTTGGCTTCCTCTTTCCTCTCTTAGATATGAATTTTTGTTCTATGCGCTATGCCTCTTCTGTGCGTTTTAGTTGCTGCACACAACATGCTTCTACCCGCATTAATAACTCTCAACAACATCACCCATCTCTTCTTTATTCTACATTTTTATCCTCTCTATCCATATTCTACATCCTTCATGTGAAATACCTATGCATGTTCTTCACAATGTCATTGTTCTTCCTTTTAGGTTGTTCACTACAGCTCTTCCTTACTGCTACATTGCTCGAAAGCTCAATATCATCACCTCTTCATTCTGCATGAAATACTCACGTCAAATTATCTCCTCATCATCATGGAAACTCTTCATCTTCTCTGGAAGTTACCGAATCTCTTCATCATCAATAGGTGTTATCTTGGGATTCCTTAGCTTCTTTAGCAGTTGAAACTCTTCCTCTTCTCTATTAGTTACAACCAGTCAATTATGGTTTCTTTGGATTCTAAGCCCCTTCCTTCGCGTGACCACCGGCGATGACCAAGCCCTTATTCAAAAGGCGCTTCCCAATTTCTATCTACTGAGCACTAGCTCTGTTTCACGGTATTACCTTGCACTATGTTCTTCATGTAACCAAGCAATTGAGGGCATGCCTAAAGGTGGTTTAGGCCAAACTGCTTTTCGCCCCGCAATTCACCATGAGCCTCCATGCGTTCTTTCTCCAAAACTATGGTTTCAATTGTGGCCCGCTAATGAAAAATTAAAGCCTGAGCATGTTCTAGCCCTGCAACGGAGCATGATCGTTGATCTCACAATCTTGACAGTTCTCTTGAACAAACGGTTCAGATATGTCCTATCGCGTCCACGGACCAGATCTCTCTTTCCTCCATCAACAGCTGAGGTTTTCTTCGTGATCCAGGCTCCGGGAGTTTCAACTCTCAAACCCTATTTCTACTGACTTGATATCTTCCGGAATGGAAGATATGCTGACATATGTCCTCTTCAATCGACGAATAGGATCTCCTCCGTGAGTCTTGCCTTCGAGACTTTCAATTCTCAAACTCTTCTTTTCTCCTGGAGCATTTCACCCAGAGTCCACGATCCAACGACGCGTGTCCATTTTGGATCAATGTTCAATATCTCCTTCATGTCTCTGGACTTTGGAGATTTAAATTCTCAAACTCTCGTTCATCCTTTTCATTTTTCCGAAGTAGTTTCTCCCAGATTTAATGATTCATTGACACGTACCCTCCTTCATGATCAATGATCATAAGTGACTTCTACACTTCGAGACTTTAAGTTGAGCACTGCTTCATTATCCTCCAGAGTGGTCACCTTCTGAATAAGTCACAGGTGGTGGAAACCTCTTTCTATTGGTTAACACTTGCACTTACACTGTTCTTCCACTGTACTCGATTAACGGTTGAGAATGCATCTGAACTGATCTTCATATCAGACGAATCATATCCACTTCAGGACTTTGGAACTTAGGGCATCTATTGGTGGTTAAAATCCCAAAGTAAAAATCCCAGAGTAACATCACTTGATGACATGTCATGCACCTAGTAACTGCCACATGTCACTTGGATTTGTGATTTTCAGTACCTAAAGTGTCGAATCAACTTGACACTTGTCCTTGTTTGATTGTGCCATGTTTCTTTGCTGACGTGGATCCTCATTCACTTCGGGACTTTGGCCTTTGGGACTTCAGGTATTCATCTTTTCAAGTCGCTAATTCTTCCAAAGTGACAATCCCCGAACTATAACCTCCTCACAACTTTTAGACCCAAACTAAATGTTGTTCATCAAGCATGTTCTCAGATCGATGGCTCGATCTTTATAGGATGTTTCTTTTCTATATTATCATGTCCTTCTTGAATCAAAGGTCATCGTTCTCCCTTTGATCGACGACTGTGATCAAATCGTGACTTCGCGTGTCAGGTGTTTAAACGTGAGCCAACCCTGGCTCTTCCAACTCCTGATATCCAAAATACTCTAGATCAATGGCCCACATCCCTCTTTGATCCAATGGTTCGTGTCTTATCGGGAATTCACATTTCCTTAATTCCTACAAATCTTACCTTTGACTTTTCTAGGTTGCGAGTCAGCTAAATGTTGATCTCTCGCCACATGTCCTGCCTCAACGGATGGCCAGGATTCCTTTGTAGCTTTGAATTGTTAACTGACTCCTAGGCTTATCCTCCTTGTAGCTCCACTATATCTAATGGTTGCTAGTCGTTCGCGCTCCAATCCGAAAACTGAGGTCTAATATCCTCCTCTGCGTGCTCCTCCTATCTGGACTTTGATCTAACGGCCAGGATCATCCACAGTGCTCGATCCAATGGTCACTGTCACTCCTCCTCCTGATCTTTGGCTTTCTCAAATATATAAGTGTCAAGGGCCATGACCTTTGATCCTTCTACGATCCTTGATGTATGGGATATTGTCTACAGGTATCAGAATGCTATCTCTTCTGAGCTTTGGCAAAAGTTACCCTCGGCCCTAGCACACACTTGCATTCTATGTGAAACTCTACAATATCTCTTCTATTGGAGTTACTTCATACACACCTAGGATTTATTTTTCCTAAGTTTTTTCCTTGTTTATTAGTCATAATTAGTCATTATCTAGTCTCCTATATTTTAGGGGAGAATATTCCACCTGGAGAATATTCTCTTTCAGTTGACACTTCAGTTTGACTAGTTGANTGTTTATTAGTCATAATTAGTCATTATCTAGTCTCCTATATTTTAGGGGAGAATATTCCACCTGGAGAATATTCTCTTTCAGTTGACACTTCAATTTGACTAGTTGAGTTGAGTTTAGATGTTGCATTGGTTTTGTCACCATGTAACATTGGGATCATCACCATGATAATGTGTACTTGCCTTGAAATCATCACTAGACTGGTGCATTACCCTTGATTTCCTGAGTTAAATCCTCACTACTCTTTGTTCAGTCAGTTAACTGGATACTATTTGACTATTTAAATCAGACTAGGTGGAAGTTCACTCTCGTAACTGCCTGAGAGACTAGACTAGGTGGTAGTTTACTCCTGTAACTATTGTTGTGTGTACAGATCACTCTAGACCACCACTATGGCTCATTACTTACTCGTGTATCCTATATCTATTGTAAATTATTCACTCTTTGAGTGTGGAAAATGGTTAATGAGAATTCTTTCCATTCTTTCTCTCCTTCTTCTTCTTTTTCCAATTCTCTCTGCAAATGTGTGTATCATTGTTTAGCTAGATCTATTATTTGCAGGTCAACACATTTACATGGTATCAGAGCTGACAGACTGCTAAGAAAAAGCTACACCAAAATATTTTGCAAGTACAAAAGATTGAAGACAACAAAAAGATGGATTATTCACCAAAAATACTTCTCACGCCTCATAACTATTTGGAATGGAAGCCAATAATTTTTATTATGCTCAGATGTAGAGTCTTGTACCAAATAACTATGTTAATGGAAGTAGAGCTTGATTCTACCAATGAGAAAAATTATTTTCTCAATAGACGAGATATGGACATAGGATGTATCCTGTATTTTATTCCTCCCGAAATTATCCATCAAGTATATGATGAATCACAAGAATTCACTTCAAATGAATTATGGAGAAGACTGGAGGTTTTATTTAGGAATAAGGAATAATGCATGCAAAATGTGTACAAGATAGAGAATGTAGAAAAGCCACTGGAAGATAAATCATCTCAGTTTGAAGAGCCTTCTACACAAGTATTTGCAGAAATTTGTATTCCAATAATTGAAAATGATGTCTGCTCCATTTCATATTTGTTTTATGAAATTCATGTGGAATATATATGGCATGCATCTCATGAGTCACATGCAGACACTTTTCCATGCATAATGCATGCATCTCAGGAGACAAAAAGAAAGCCGTGCACATCAGACTCCATTATGATATTTTATTATCCAAATTTGTAGAAAAAAAATTGTATATTTGAATTCCTCTTGGGAAAATATCAAATTTCAAAAAAAAAATCGTCCGAAACGGAGTCTAGAAAGTGAAGTTATGATCGTTTCAAAATCAATAAAATTTCAACATTTTTCCGGAAACGGCCGCACGGTTTTCAAAATTTTTCATCCAAACTTTATTTGGATATTTGTCACTACAAGAAGATAAAGTGGATATGTGTGGACATATCAATGGTGCATACACTTAATCAGATCCATGCAGACATCTACATATTCAACAAAATCTTCAACAAGCACAAACTTGCACAGTTGCGAGGTTTTCTTGGAGTGAAGGACAAGGTTGCTTAGCAACTATTTTTTTTTCCTTCTCTTTTTTTTTTTTTATGCATTGTAATTTGAGGGAGTGTTTTTCCCATGAGGTTTTCCCTCTTTCCTCTTTTATTCCAGTGTATCTTTTGTATTTGGGTACCTAACATGGCCTTGTTGCCAAAGACCCATTCTTTATTTTCACCATAGTGATGTTCATGGGGGGTGTTGGAGTTATTTCATACACACCTAGGATTTATTTTTCCTAAGGTTTTTCCTTGTTTATTAGTCATAATTAGTCATTATCTAGTCTCCTATATTTTAGGGGACAATATTCCACCTGGAGAATATTCTCTTTCAGTTGACACTTCAGTTTGACTAGTTGAGTTGAGTTTAGATGTTGCATTAGTTTTGTCACCATGAAACATTGGGATCATCACCATGATAATGCGTAATTGCCTTGGGATCATCACCATACTGGTGCATTACCCTTGATTTCCTGAGTTAACTCCTTACTACTATCTGTTCATTCAGTTAACTGAAGACTAGTTGACTAGTTAACTCAGACTAGGTGGAAGTTCACTCTTGTAACTACCTGAGAGACTAGAATAGGTGGTAGTTTACTCCCGTAACTGTTGGTGTGTGTACAGATCATTATATACCACCACTATGGCTCATTATTTACTCGTGTATCCTATATCTATTGTAAATTATTCACTCTTTGAGTGTGGAAAACAGTTAATGACATTTTTTTCCATTCTTTCTCTCCTTCTTCTTCTTTTTCAATTCTCTCTGCAAATGTGTGTATCATTGTTTAGCTAGATCTATTATGTGTAGGTCAACACATTACAGATCCAATGGTCACTGTCACTCCTCCTGTTGATCTTTGGCTTTCTCAAATATCTAAGTGTCAAGGGCCATGACCTTTGATCTTTTTGCGATCCTTGATGTATGGGATATTGTCTGCAGGTCTCAGAATGCTATCTCTTCTGAGCTTTGGAAAAAGTTACCCTTGTCCCTAGCACAAACTTGTGTTCTGTGTGAAACTATACACTATCTCTTCTGAGCTTCTTGAGCTTGCTCATCTGCGTCTTTCCATAATACTTTTGGTGCCTACCTGGCACATTCTTCCTTTCTCATCTTCTGGTCTCTTGAGCTTTGGTTTGCTACCGTTATTGCCTGTAAACATGCCATTGACATTGTTTTTATTTCCTATAGAAATTCCATCATTGTTGTTGTTCTTGCCATCAATGACAAGCGTACTCCAACTATAAACATGCCAACATAGTCAACATGCATTGGTTCCACATAGTCCACTTTCATCTTGCAGCAAATTTGTGTGCTAATGAGAGTTTACATGAGGATATGAAAACCAACAGGCATGGGGGAGAGAGAGACATAAGGAATCTAAGTAGATCAACATTCATTAGTGCTCTCCTAGATCTCTAGCACCTCTTAGTGTCGCTTAGCTTAATCACCAGTTTCAGCCAGCATGTACTCATATTCATCTTCCACTTCATCAACCTACAGTGCACATTAAAGTGAAGGTAACTTGAGGTAAAACTAGTACAAATATTTTTAATTTACTAAGAATTTGGAAAACATGATGCATAACCACTATTACCCACGCCACGCTCCATTATG
>SNQJ01S0037324.1:31199-43978 GCA_010110895.2 Picea sitchensis
AAAATATTTACACTGAGAATGGAACTCCAATACCTGGAAAAGAAGAATACTTATTTTGGAGTACAATAATGGAAATTCATCTGAAGGCATTGGGACATGATGTATGGAATTCAATGATCACTGATTAATTCCCACCAAACTAAGTAAGGACTCTAGCTCAAAAGAAAGCCAAGAAAAGTAACTCAGTGGCAATGAATACAATCCTTGATGGATTACTTGATGATGTCAAAGAAAATATAGGTGAATGTGATTCTGCAAAGGAACTCTGGGACAAATTAAAATACCTCTACTCAGATAAGAAGTCAATTGAATCATTTCAATCAGAACAAATTANGATAGGCTGCACTGCTCTTTAAGTTGTTTACAGGACAAACAAGACATAAAAAATCATAACAATTATATGATTTATAAATCTCTACAATAAGGGAAACCTGTTATGCAAAAACTTATACTTAATAATCCAACTTATGAAGAAGAGAAACCTGTCATTCACAAACTGAATCAAGAAATTGCTATGTTTTTTAAACACTTGGAAGAATTCAGATATGGATTATATTGATTGAATTATATCATTTGCAAGAGATTAAGATAGCTAAAGTAGTCATTAACCAAAGGCAAATAGATACACATAAACATAAAACAAAATATTGATATCATGAAAAGATAAAGTTGTAGCAGAATATCAAATTCTGTCTCAGTCTGTATTAAAATTCCATATCCTTGTTCTCCCCTGAATGAGGATATCATTATTACAAAAATAATAAGTATTTATAAGTTTCTCCACAGGGTAAAACCTCCCTGTGGATAGTATCAAACTGTTTACATAATCTGGGAAGATATTCCCAAAATCGACTAAACTAGGAAATTAAAATGCAAGTAAAATATCTCAAATATCCTCTAACTGCTCATCAAATCCAATGCAATTTCGAATTCACCTGAAATGGAGCATAAGTCACAAATTAGAGATATATTTTATTAATAAAACAATAAAAATTTGATCCTACAGACTTAGCTATAGAATCATATGATTCTGTAGCTAGTCTAAAATAACATACAGGATCAGAATTGAAATCAAATCAAATCTTTTGAAAGAACCAAATCCAACTATCTTCCAATGATCATTTAAAATGAATCACTCAAGATTCAAATGACTTTATCATTCAAGATTAAACAAAATCAGAAGCGATTCAATCAAAAACAGGGGTAAGAATACTCTGTTTCTCTGTTACCATAAAATCGGGTCAAACAGTAACAAGATTGTTTCATATCCAATTCAAATCAATAATGAGTTATATCGTATGTGATACGATCTAATCCAACACAACCATTTTCCACTCATTATAGCTTATAATGAAATAGAAAAAGATTCACATCGTTTAATCGAATACACAGATGGAAAAATTGTTTCGATTATGTGTAAATGAAATCATACGTAACAACATCAACCCAACCAAATTTGTGATTGATCCTTGCACAGTCAATAGATAGGATTGATTAATTGTGATTGCAATCTTAATAGAATCAACAGAAGTTATAATTGCAAACTGGGCAAATAATCAAAACAAATCACGACTGAGTTTAATATGGAAATAGATCGTGAATCTGGATATAGTCAAACTCGTTCTACGAATCAAATTCAAAAATCATATTCATTGCAATATGAATATGACTGATAACATGGTGGAACTAATAGCAAACCAATGTGAATTAACCGGCTGAGTTTATAGCATAGTTGTTATGAATTGAACCTATTCACGATTTGGGTGAATTTGTACAGAATCACATCGAAAATAATCCGAATTGTATTCCTATTGCTCGAAGGACATATGGGACATAAAACCATAACAATTAACCATATCAAAACTGTTGCCAATCATAGCGTATGCATTATAACCAAATCAAATCGAAATGTGATTGTGTTTAAAATAGAAATATGAGAATGGCTCCTGTCTAGAATAGATACAAACGACTTCAATTGACAGCAGAGCATTCACTTTAGCTAAATCAAACAAATCAAATCCACACGAAGATCAATCAAATCGATGACAATCCAATCGAAGCTAAACTGGGAAAACAAACTTCCATTAATCAAAGCAAAGCTATGTGCAGAGTGCATACAATGTGATAGAGCCAATCAATGCTGTGAACGAATCTATTTGAAACCGAATTCGAATCATTACATAAACAAGTGATATCGAAATGTACCTGTGTGATGCAGAGGCTGTTCAATTATGCCAACTTAGAATTCACGACAGTTGTGGCAGATTCCACATTTTTAAACAAGATGGAGCCTGTCGTCCTTTGTTTCTTATCAGTGGCTTGCAGCTTATCCTTTTGACTAGTAAGTAGTGCAACCTGGTCCTCCAAAGAGTGAATTCTTGACTGTAGAATTGGCACATCAAGATAATATCTCTCTAACCACGAGCTGCATTGATCACAGGGTGGCACTGTAGATTTAGACAGAGTAGGAGAGGGTTTGGATGAATGACCGGGGGCTTCAAAAGGTAGCTTAATGCCTGGGTAGTTAGGGTCATCCTGTAGGCAAGGGGGTAGGTTTGACACAAATTCATATGAGGGTTTAGCACACAAACCTTGTGAATAGGGGTATTCACTAGCCAAGAAACGCTCCACTTCCGAATCGGAGTTCTCACTCAACACGATAGGGTTAGGATTGACAGGGGGTTTTGGCTTATTTCTTGCCATTCACGAAATTAAATGGGCATTATTTTTGCCTTTGGCGTTTACAGTGGGTTTTTCCTTAGGCCTCTTGCTCATAGTCTCAGCGTTGTTAGTCACAGTGTGGGGTAGGTCGATAGGTGAGTCGGGAAAGGGTTTAGGTAGCAAGATGTTGTAGGGTACCGGGGGTATAGACTTGTCCTCGCTTACCACAGGTTTGTCAACCTGTGGAGGGTTCGAATACTCAAAACCGTTGCGAGCCATGAAACTACTCCAACAATCTTCGTGCAGACTCAAATGGTAGACCACAATAATCTTAACTAGCCCATAATGAAAAAGGCTACTATCAGCCTGGTTCCTTTTGTATTTCTTTGACATTTTAAATAGGCTTCTATGCAAGTAATAGGGCATATTGAGCTCATAACCCATAAAAACCATAAGCAAATGAAGGTGGTGTAAGAAAACAAACCCGTACCGACCTTCGCAGGTGATAAATTGTTTGATTATCATCATAAATCATGCCAACGTTGTTTAAGCATCGTTACTGGCAAACCTTTATCACAGGAGGTGATTTTTTGTGACTGGAAGAGCAGTGTCCATAGGACCTCCTCTACTTTGCAATTCTTGGACCATCGTTGTCCAGTGGCAGGCAAACCCATAGCCAAACTGAGAAACTGTTCATCAATTTCCAATTGGACATCGCCGACCTTGGCTCGACAACCATCAAAGGTCGAAGCAAATTGCCAAGCTACACAGAGGTTAAAACCCTCGAATTTTTGTACAAATGAAAGCCACCCAATTTCCTCGAGGTCACTACGGGCACTGTTGAACATCAACAGGGCCTAGCTCCTATTGGGTTCAGCTCGGACAACTGGGGCCATGGTGTGAGCACATGGTAAGGGTTTGGTTCGAATTTACCAACGCATAGGAGCAGAGTCATTCAGTCTAACAACAATGAACGATCAAAGGGGAGAGCATTAATGTGCGCATGCGAGGGTGGTGGAGTTATTCACTGCCATGCACAATAGTTATGGTAAAGTACAACCGCCAAGTTTGACCTCTGTTCAAACAATCATAGCATAGTTCAAAACCAATCGTTTGCCAACCAAAGAATCAAACGGTGAGTGATATGCCAATGCACCATTAACTATAGTTTTTCAAACCAATGTCATTCAACATGAAATCAAACCCAAATGTTAACCATGCGCCATTGTATAAATGTTTAATCAAAAGTTTTAAACCATTGTGCCAATCGATACTCATAAAATTGACAAGCCAAGAGCCATAAAAAGATTATCATAGGATCACATCATATATATAAAAACAAAAATAAACCATGACCCCTATGTAATTCAATGACTAGGAAAGTCACAAAAATATAAATCTATATGATCAATGCCTCACAAGTTTAATAAAATCAAGTTATGCAAATATAAGAATGTCCAAATAGGCATAGTTCGAAAATCCTTTCAGCCACATAACGATAAACCAAAGGTAAGTGTCATTCAAAATATCAATAAAAGGATAACGACAGTTCAGATAGTGATCAAAATATGACCTCGAAAGGAGAGGTTTTCACGCTTATAGTCATGAAAACTTAATGGAAACAAATTTGTAAGTGTCGCAAGAAATGAAAATATCATCTATTTGAAAAATGCGACGAAAATTTGAAGTTCGGAAGACATAGGTGTAGGCAGCTTATAAGTTAATAGAAAAAATTGAATTGGTTGCCAACACAAGGACATGTGGAAAACCACGTTAGCAGACCACGTCAACAAGGACATGTGGTAGACCACGTCGTCATACCACCTCAGTAAGGACATGTGGCAAACCACGTCAACAAGGAAACGTGGCACAGTCAGGTAATGACAAGTGTCAAGATGAAATCGATAGATCAGGTACATGTAAATCATGAAGCTAAGTGGGACATGGCTGCCACTCAGCCCGTGCCAATGTAAGCAAGTGACATCAGTAAATTATGTCACTTTGGGAGATTTACTTCAGGAGTTTCACCACCAACAATTGAACAAAAACCCAAAGTCCTGAAGGCCGAAGGGCAGAAGTCGTGAAGGACAAAAGCTCTGATGTCCCAAAGGCTGAAGTGCCGAAGTCATGAAGGAAAAAGACCCAAAGTGTCGAAATCGCGAAGGACAAAGACCCGAAGTCTCGAACACGGAAGTGTCGAAATCGCGAGGGACAAAGACCCAAAGTCCCGAAGGTCTAAGTGCGTAAATGACGAAGGACAATGTTATGAAGTTTGAAAGGCCATACTTCCTAAGTCACAAAGGAAAAATTCCTGAAGTCTGGAAGGTCGAAGTCCCGATGTGGACATGAGTCATTCGATCTGAAGGACACTTCGGGAGCGGTCTTGACCATTGATTAAGTATAGTGGAAGGATAGTGTAAGTGGAAGTGTTAACCGACAATAAGCGGTCTCCACCATTGTATGGCTAATTCAACAGGTGATCACCCTGGAGGAAAATGGAGCAGCGATTGTCCGAACCTCTGAAGTCCAGAAGGCCTAAGTCCCGAAGTGGTCATGAGTCGTTTGATCTAAAGAACACTTCGAGAGTATTCTCATCCATTGGAAATTATGGACACGCGTCATTTATTTAGGAGATTTGTGAAAAGGATGGAAGTTGCGAAGGACGAAGTCCTGAAGTGTCAATAATTGTCCATCTCATTGGGAGACTAAAACGTGAACCGTCTGATGTTTTTAGAAATATTTGAAAGGTTGCATGTCCCGAAGGGCAAAGTCTCGATGTTATCCATCTCATCGAGAGATGAAATCGTGATTGTTGATTCTGATACGTGATCAAGCACTAACTTGTCCTAGTGCCCGATCACCGCCTGTGGTCATATGAAATAAGAGAATTAAAGGCAAAAGATTATACATCGCTTAATCAATAAGCCCATGGTTTTGCGTTGTCAATCATATGAAAATGGCTTGAAGGAAGAACCTCTGCAGAACTTGACTTTTGCAATAATTACAAAGATTCGGGATTGAATTAAAAGATGAAATTGATCCATATCTATGATAAATTTATGAAAAGCCTTCATGGTAAGAATAATAAACAGTGATTATGGTTAAGTCAAATGAAGAGGTGTGATGGTTGAAACGAAAGGACACGGTGCGTTATAAATCACATTGTTTTGAAGATTATATAAACGAGGAAGAGCAGTGAGAAGAATGTGTCTCTGTAGTTTAGATGAGAAGATCAAAAAAGAAGCAGAGTTCAATAACAAGAACTGTTTGTTCTAACGGGTCTGTCAATGTATTACTGAAGATCAAGAACAGAAGAAGACATAGAATTAGTTATGCAATTTGATATAGAAGACTTTTGTTGAAACTGCAGTAGATTCATTGAAGATTAAATGACAGAAGCTAGAGAGCAAAAGATAAAGTTTGACTGCAGATAAAAAAATGACCATATAAGCAGAGGTTGCGGTAGACAAGTAGAAAGTACAACAATGGTTGCATGAGTCAAATTCTATGAAGAGAAGAAGAGAATGAATTGAATTATAAAATAAGGGTGGTTGGGTGGTGTAAGGGTAGGTTGGAGCCTACAGGGGAGTAGGTTCTTCCTGATTAGTTGTAGTTGACTAAACAGGGGGTCGAAGCCTCCTACAAGTTGGTGCTGGTGAACAAGGGGAGTTGGTGCTTCCTTGTCAGTTGTAGATGACTAAACAGTGGGTCTGGGTGAATAAGGGTCTGGGTGCATCCTGATCAGTTGGTGTTGATAAAAGAGGAAGAACATATTCCTTTTATGTAACTTGTAAGAAATTGGATTTTGTAGTTAATAGAAAAGTGTTGGTGGTTTTCCCTATTGGGTTCCACAATAAAATCTTGTGTTCATGGGTTTGTTGTTCATCATATATTGCTTAATTGAATAACTAAGGTGTGTGCTTAATATTGAAGGAATTAATAAGAAAAAGTAAGCAATATTGATTCACCCCCCCCTCTCAGTATTGCTAGATATTCCATCAATTGGTATCAGAGCGAGGTTCCTTGAAGAACAGTCTAACAAACTGAAAGGAAGATCAAATTAAACACACATGGATGGACAAAATATTTACACTAAGAATAGAACTCCA
This sequence comes from Picea sitchensis, assembly GCA_010110895.2. Taxonomy (NCBI): domain Eukaryota; kingdom Viridiplantae; phylum Streptophyta; class Pinopsida; order Pinales; family Pinaceae; genus Picea; species Picea sitchensis. The sequence goes on from SNQJ01S0037324.1 coordinate 37,970, forward strand.
ATACCTGGAAAAGAAGAATACTTATTTTGGAGTACAATAATGGAAATTCATCTGAAGGCATTGGGACATGATGTATGGAATTCAATGATCACTGATTAATTCCCACCAAACTAAGTAAGGACTCTAGCTCAAAAGAAAGCCAAGAAAAGTAACTCAATGGCAATGAATACAATCCTTGATGGATTACCTGATGATGTCAAAGAAAATATAGGTGAATGTGATTCTGCAAAGGAACTCTGGGACAAATTAAAATACCTCTACTCAGATAAGAAGTCAAATGAATCATTTCAATCAGAACAAATTTCAGTCTACAACAATTCTAGTGATGAATATTCTTTTGAAGAATACTCAGACATTGATGCAAAAGTCAATATTGAAGCTGAGCTTGGGTGTGCTTTGGATGATCTGAGGAAATATAAACAAAAGTGTAAACAACTAAAGGCTTAACTTAATACTGTTGAAAAATTCAAGAAAGGGACTGATGCCCTTGATAAAGTTCTCAATCTACAAAGATTTCCCTCAAACAAATTTGGCCTTGGATATGACCAAATACACATTGTTAAAGAAACAAGTCCTATTACTCAGATTGATTTTGAAGATGACATGTGTTGCAATGTTACCTCCAAAGAATCTGCTCATCTTCCCAAGATGATGTATCAAATCAAAAGAGAAGACACAGAAGACATTCCTATCAAAGATGAAGAGGAAGACTCAACCATCAATAAAGGTAAAGATTCTCCACAATCTTCTGATTGCAATAATGTTGATATTAAAATCTCCCCTACAAGTAAACAAGATTTAGATACAATAGAAGAATGTTCTGTTAGCATTTATCCCATGAAAGAAGTAGAAGAAGAACTATCTAAGGTCAAACATAAACTTGATTGGATTCTTTATGAATACTACTATGACCATAATTATTCAGACTATAGTTTTSTTCATGACTACACTAAAKAATTTCTTGAAAAGATTCAAAAKMATTTCTTGGAAATAAAGGAAAYGCTMAAAGATAATGAAAAAATCATATCTGAGAAAACTATTCAGCTAGAAGAAAAAGAAGAGGAGATTGAGAAATTAAAGAATGAAATCAGTCAAGTAAAAGAAGAAAAGAAGGAAGATGATGAACTTAGCAGAAACCTTGCAGATCTAAAATAACTAAGCGAAAGCAATGTCAATATGAAGACCCAACTTGAAGAAGACAAAAGAGGAGAGGTGGTAGTGAGGATATCGGTGGCTGAAACTTCTCAAGACAAGGATAAATATGCTTTTGGCACACATAATAGTGGCATTGATGTTGAATCTCTAACAGTAGAACAACAATAAGAATTGAGTGATGATTATCTCTAAAATATTTCAATCCTATTTTAATGGTACACTGAAACTCCTTCTCAAAATAAAAAAAAATAATATAATATATATGTGTGTGTGTGTGTCCAGGAAGCTGCAAGGACAATTCTCAATGAAGAAAAAATATCTGATGGATATTGGAGGGAATATGTAAGCACAACATTATATATATTGAACAGAGGTCAGCTCAGGATTAATAGTAATAAAAACTCCTTATGAACCCTGGTTTGGAAGAGCTCCTTCGGTAAAATACTTCAAGGTCTTTGGAAGTAAGTGTTACATCAAAAGGATTGATAAGAATCTCGGAAAATTTGATGCTAGATTTGATGAAGGTATATTTCCTGGATATTCCATCAATTGGATATGATTCTACCAAGAAAGCATGCATATGCTACAATCTTAGGTTACATAAGATTGTTGAGAGTGCAGATGTCAAGGTGAATGATATAAAAACAATTGATATCATGGCTAGAGATCGATAAGAATAAAGTACAGATCCAAGGGTTGTTTGATAAATATGAGCCACAATTGTGCAGTGTTTTAGTAGGACAACGATATCTGCAGCAACAACATTATGATGTACAAAATGATATACATGACATCTTCTAGAGATAACAAGAGGAGAGAAATTGTCAGGAAGAGATACCCTTTTTAGAAACAAAGGGGGAGAACTGCTAGAGGCAGAAAGAGTAGACTGATAGGGGGAGTTATTCAATTATGGAAGGAAGAGCATAATTGTAGGGGGAGTTATCAAAGTTTAGATATTGATTAGTAGCATATTTATAGACATATTATAGGAGGAGAAACCCTTTTCCATTGATGTCAAAGGGGGAGAGTAACTTCAGAGGAGAGAAGCATCATCACATGAGGAGTTTGTGTATGAAGTTGGTGTGTTGCCATCAATGACAAAGGGGGATATTGTTGGACATGGTGTCATTGATGTATTGTCATTGATGTCAATAGTCGATGTCATTGATGTGATGATAAGTTGGTATGATGAATTGTCATTGATATAAACAGTATAACAATTAGCATATAATCATTGACGTCAAACCATTGCATGATATGCAGAGATTAAAGCTCGAGAGGATTAGTGAATGAAGATCAAAGATCAGAAGAGATGGTGCGATGAAACTTAGAAGGGATGAATTACGGAGAGAAAAAGGAGAATTAAAAAGCATGTTATTCCCAAACCCACAATTAGTCTAGACCGTCAGATTACAAGAGAAGGATCGTTGGAATACTATTCAACGATTAGATCAAATCAAGAACATTGATATACATGCGTCAGATCAATGGCAGGGATAGATTATGGAGAGAGAAAGGAGAATTAAACGACACGCTAGTTCCAATCCTACAATTATTCTAGATCTTAAGATATCATCGAATCAAAGATTGACGACTATGGTTGATCCACCAAATGATCAAATTAAGTCGGATTAAGTCATGACCGTCGGATATGGAAGCACCAGATCAATAGCAGTGAGATATTTCAAAGAGTGAAAGGATAATTAAACAACATGATATTTCCAAACCTGCAATTATTCAGGACTGTCAGATCTTATAGTTTCAAAGATAGACATTCGTGGTTGACTCACCAACAATCGTACAACTTCAAATTGCGGAGCTTGGGTGACAAATTAAAACACTCGCAAGTTGTAGTTTTGTAATCCACATCGACCGTCGATGGTCACTCGACAATATATCTATGGTTGGAATCAATTCCACTACCAACGAGCGGTCTCCAATGCGGAACTCGACGATAGTCTTAAAAGTCATGCTAGTTGAGGACCTTGAAATCATCCTTGATCATTGATCTTCTTCGAGAGTCTTCTCGACCGATTAGATCACTACAAGTGGATAGGATAAACAAGGGCTAAGATCTAGATCTCGATCACTCGAATTTCCATCAGTCGTCGGATCACATTAAGTGGAAGGATAGGATAAGCGAGGGAAAAGGGATGAGAATTCGAATATCTGAATACTCGAAAACCGTTGGATCATTCTAAAGTGGAAGGATAGGATAAGCTAGAAGAAGAGCTATTTCATTTAATCCAAGGCAAAAAAGCATCACAGATAGATCAAGTCATCGATCTAAAACCGTGATCAACGAACAAAATTCAGTTTGGATTAAAAGTTGTGAGGAGGTTACAGTTCGGGGAATCTCGCTTCTGAAGAATTGTGAATTTGAGAAATCAAATTACCTGAAGTCTCGAAAGCCAAAATTTTGAATTCAGTGTCAGTCATCGATTTGAGATACATTTTGGATAGTATTATGACCGTTAGATCAAGGAGATGAATATGTGTCACATTGGGATATCTACGTCAACAGACCATGTCAGCAAGGACATGTGGCAAACCACGTCAGTAGACCATGTCAGCAAGGACATGTGGAAAACCACGTCATCATACCACATTAGCAAGGACATGTGGAAGACCACATCACCAAGGACATGTGGCAGACCACGTCAGTAAGGAAATGTGGCAAACCACGTCAGAATACCACGTCAGCAAGGACACATGGCGCAGTCAAATAATGACAAGTGTCAAGATGAAATAGGAAGATTAGGTACATGTAAATCATGAATCTAAGTGACATGTGCCTGCCACTCAGCTCATGCCAATGTGAACAAGTGACATCAATAAATTTCATCACTCCAGGAGATTTACTTCGGGAGTTTCACCACCAACAATTGAACAAAGACCCGAAGTCCTGAAGGCCAAAGCGCCGAAGTCGCAAAGGACAAATCTCTGATGTCCCGAAGGTCAAAGTTTTGAAGTTGTGAAGGACAAAGACTCGAAGTCCTGAAGGTCGAAGGGTCAAAATCGTGAAGGACAAAGCTGAAAGTCCCGAAGGTCGAAGTGCCGAAATTGTGAGGGACAAAGACCCGAAGTGTGTAAATTGGGAAGGAAAATGTTCCGAAGTCCTGAAGGTTGTAGTGTCAAAGTTTCGAAGGAAAAAGTCTTAAGGTCTCGAAGTGGACCTGAGTCGTCTGATATAAAGAACACTTCAGGACCACTCTCAATTGTTGATTCAGTACAGTGGAAGGATAGTGTAAGTGGAAGTGTTAACTAACAGTAAGTGGCATCCATCGTTGTATGACTAATTCAACAGGTGATCACTCTGGAAGGAAATGGAGCAGCGATTGTCCGAACCTTCGAAGTCTCGGAGGCTGAAGTCCCGAAGTGATCATGAGTCGTCTGATCTAAAGAACACTTTAGGAGTATTCTAATCCATTGGAAATTATGGACACACGTCGTTCATTCGGGAGATTTGTAAAAAGGATAGAAGTCATGAAGGAGGAATTCCCAAAGTGCCGACAGTCATCCATCGCATCGGGAGATTAAAACGTGAACCGTCTGATTTGTTCGATGAAATATTATTCGAAAGATTTGAAAGGTTGCAAGTCCCAAAATCTTGAAGGGAAAAGTCTCGACGGTCATCCATCTCATCGAGAGATTAAATTGTGACCATTGATTATGATATGTGATCAGGCACTTGCTTGGCCTAGTTCCCAGTCACCACTTGTGGTCATATGGAATAAGAGAATTAAAGGAAAAATATTATACATCACTTAATCAATAATCCCATGGTTTTACGTTGTCGGTCATATGAAAATGGTTTGAAGGAAGTGCCTCTGCAGAACTCGACTTCTGCAATAATTGCAGAGATTTGGGATCGAGTTAAAAGATGAAATTGATCCATATGTGTGATCGATTTATGAAAATCCTTCATGGTAAGAATAATATACAGTGATTATGGTTAAGTTAAATGAAGAGGTGCGATGGTCCAAACGAAAGAAAACAGTGCGTTATAACTCACACCATTTTGAAGATTATATAAATGAGGAAGAGTGGTGAGAAGAATGTGTCTCTATAGTTGAGATAAGAAGATCAAAACAAAAGTAGAGTTCAAAAAGAAGAATTGTTTGTTCTAATGGGCCTCTCAATGTATTATTGAAGATCAATAATAGAAGAAGATATAGCAGCAGTTATGCAATTTGATATAGAAGAATTTTGTTGAAAATGCAGTAGATTCATTGAAGATAAAATGATAGAAGCCAGAGAGAAAAAGATGAAGTTTGATTGTAGATAAAGAGATGACCATACAAGCAGAGGTTGCAGCAGACAAGTAGAAAGTACAACAATGGTTGCATCAGTAAAATTCTATGAAGAGCAGAAGAGAATAAATTGCATTATAAAATAAGGGTGGTTGGGTGGTGCAAGAGCAGTTTGGATCCTGCGGGGAAGTAGGTGCTTCCTGGTCAGTTGTAGCTGACTAAATAGGGGGTCGAAGCCTCCTACCAGTTGTTGCTGGTGAACAAGGGGAGTTGGTTCTTCCTTGTCAGTTGTACCTGACTAAAAAGGGGTTCAAAGCCTCCTACCAGTTGGTGTTGGTGAACAAGGGTGTGGGTGCATCTTGATCAGTTGGTGTTGATCAAAGAGGAAGAACATCTTCCTTCTATGTAACTTGTAAGAATAGGAATTTTGCAGTTAATAGAAAAGTCTTGGTGGTTTTCCCTATTGGGTTCCATGATAAAATATTGTGTTCATAAGCGTTCATTGTTCATCTTTTATTTCTTAATTGAATAATTAATGTGTGTGCTTAATATTGAATGAATTAATAAGAAAATGTTGGCAACACTGATTCACACCCCCCCC
>SNQJ01S0037324.1:54543-66817 GCA_010110895.2 Picea sitchensis
CAAAGGAGGATCTATGGAAGTAGAGTATCTATGAGCCCCATGGGGTTCATAATTGTGTCCCCTACTAGGACCATACAATTGTGATGGTGTGATAGTATAGTCTGGTTCCATGTGAAACACAAACTCAACATAAGTATGTGTCCAAAAATATAATGGAACCTCATCATGGTGGAGGAACATTCTTGATCCAGATTATTTTGAGAACAAAATGAAAGAAGACATATAACAATGAAATATGAAAATATATTTAAATAAACACAGAGATACAGTAATGCACAATTTTTATTAATGAGCAATGTACAGAAACTGTAAAATTACAGAGTGAATGACTCGCTATAATGGTGGTAGCTTATCTTTGAGAAGAGATGTGATGGCTACGCTCATTCACAAGAAGATGGTGATGATATTAAAATGAGTCTCTAGAGGCCTTTTTAACATAAAGAAAATCTAAAACCCTAACCCCGACATATGAAACGCCAAAAGGTTTGCGGGCCCCAATGCGAGTAGTTCATACATCAACTTCTAGAGGGTGTAACTTTTGCATACGATATTAATTTTGGGCACACGATATCTTGTTTGAAAGGTATATCCTAGGACTACACATTTTTCCATCATAGTTTGGCTAAATCCTATCGTGTGACTATGGCGGGCCCAAAAAATGGTTTTTAGGGCCTCAAAACCACGCTGTAAGTTTAGGATCTGAAAAGTTGTAGAAAATATGCCAAGGTGGAAACCCCTATTTTGATCCATTGGAATAGGTGGGTGGCCACCAATTTTCTCCTGGACCAATCCTCCCCCGTTAGGAAGCAATTGTCTCCATTGCATCAAGTCCCCACCGAAGCTTTTGCTAAATATGAACCTTCATGATTTTCTTGCCTTGTTGAAGAAGTTGGCATGCTTGGCTTTCTTGTTGAAGGATGTTATGAACCTTTGTTGGAGGGGTTGGATCCATTTAACCAATCTAGGTACATAATCTGTCTGATTGTGGGAGGACTGTGTCAGTGAAGATACAACATGAAGAACATGAAGGTATTTATCATAATTTGGTTCGACTAAGTAGTATGGAGGCACCCTTGTAGGTGTTGTAGGAATATCTTGGTGCTCTTATGCAATATTGTTGATCTAATTTTGCTGGATATAAGGGTCTTAGGTCATGGATACAGTGGTTGCATGGTCCTTCTTTTCTAACCATATTTTGAAGAGGCTAAAATTTTCAGTATGAGATATTACTTTGCGACACTATTTTATCAGAACAATAGTCGAAACTACCTCTGGTATCCTGTAGGGATGACCCCCCATAGTAACAACGACACTATGGGGTCGAGACTCATAAACAGCATGAAGCCTCTACATATATGACAAGACTAAAAAAACATCACAAACTTCTAGTGGGTAGCATCACACAGTACCTCATCCTTGAAGGGCTTGATGCCATATGACAAGCGGCATTGTTGGCTGACATGAAGATCTCATCCCTGGCAGATACATCTGGTGTTGTACAGATGTGGGTGTGGTGTTGTCGGAAAATCCAACTGCTTGACAACCTCTGCTAAGAGGAGGTTCTTTTGGCTTTCATTATCAATAATAAAATGTAGCAGGGTCCCCTTCACCAACATCTGTGAATGGAAAATGCATTCTGCCTCCTCAGGATCCTTTGGTTCTTATTGTTGAATTGTTGTGGTTGTGACAGTAGGAATGGGTTTTGCATCAATTATCTATCTCCTTTTATTATTGTCTGAATTGGAGTCTGAGTCAGGGATTGAATCTATTTCTTTGATCTCATCCACCAATGATTGTTTCAAGCAACATTCATTGGTGTTGTGCCAAGGGATTTTGTGGAAGTCGCACCACTTCCCAGTTTCCTTCTTCATATTCTTGTTACCTTTATCTTCATGTGGCTTGGACTGGTTTTCTTGAAGTTGATTGTTCTGTGAGTTAGGGCTACCTTTACCATACTTTGGCTGTTGCGGATTTGCAAACCCAAATTTCTGTTTGTTCTACTGCTTAAATTTCTTCATGATTTTGACAGCATGTCTATAAGCGGCTCCCAGTGATGAGATGTCCAGAAACTCCATTTCGGTTTGGATGTACCTATGTAGAGCCCTATGGTATTTCATAACCAAATTTTGCTCAGAATATTTGATACCTAGCTTGGTGTGCAAGGTATGGACGGTATTTTTGAAATATGGCATTGTTTGGTCCCGCTTTTGATGCAGTGTGGTCCATCTCATGTATTGTTCATCATAGTTTCCCACAGGGTAATATTGCTCCTTGACTGCATCCATAAAAGAATCCCAAGTGGTCTCAGCCCCAAATATTCCATAGTCCTCTCTGGAATTTTTCTTCGAGTAAGTTTCCCACCAATGTTTGACATGGGGGAAAGCCTTAAGGAGTGCAAAGGTGATCTTTTCTCTGTTATAAAAATTGTGAACAAAGAAATAAACTGCTAGCAAATTTAACCATTTTTCCAAAACATATGTATCGATAAGACCCTCAAATATGGGAATATCAAAATCAACTTGTACCTTGAATGGAGTAGCATCTCCAAAGTAAATGCTTGACGAAGACGTCCTTGTTATTGTCAACAATCGTTGAAGGATTTGGGAAAAATTCTCCAACATCTCATTCCTCTTTTGTGCGAGGGATTCCATGAGAAACAGCTTAATGGGATATTATTCTCCCTCGTTCCTCTTCTCTTCCACCATGGGAGGCCACTTGGTGCAGAGAGAGTGGTTTTCCTCAAGAGAAACTAGTTCGAGACCCAACTCTCTATACCCTGACCTCATCAGACACATGTACTAAGAAATGAAAAGTAGTAGCCTGCTCTGATACCACTGTTCCAGATTATTTTGAGAATGAAATGAAGGCAGAGATATAACATTGAAATATAAAGAGATATTGAAATAAACACAGAGATACAATAATGCACATTTTTTATTCTTGAGCAATGTACAAAAACTGTAAAATTACAGAGTGAATGACTCACTAGAATTGTGGAATCTTATCTCTGAGAAGAGATGTGATGGATACACTCATTCACAAGAATATGATGATAATATTTACAATGAGGCTCTAGATTCATTTTTAACATAAATAAAATCCAAAACCCTAACCCCGAAAGATGAAATGCCAAAAGGTTTGTGGCCCTCAATGGGGTAGTTGATACATCAGCTTCCCAAGGGCGTAACTCGCATACGATATTTTTTTGGGACACATGATAGCTCATTTGAAAGGTCTATTCGAGGAAAACAATTTTTTTTATCGCACTCTGGATAAATCTTAGTGTGATTGTGGCAGGCCCAGAAAATGTTGTTTAGGGCCTCAAAACGGCCCCAAACGTTTAGGACCCGAAAAGCTGTAGAAAAATTGCCAAGGTGGAAACCCGTGTTTTGAGCCAGTAGAATAAGTGGGTGGTCACCGATTTCCACCCGAATCAATTCCCCGTTCTTTGATAAATCTATCATAAACAAATCGTATTTTATCATCAAGCTTAAACTCTCTGATTTTAAGCATTTTCTCCCTTGCATGATTTAGAGGGATCTTAAACAAAGTACCCTAGACATCACACCCTCTTATGTGGGCTTTCATGATATCCCATTTATATTTACCCAACACATCTCTCCTCCCCCTCATGATAATATCATAATACATTTCACTCTATGGCCTTGACCTCTAATACAAATCGATCAACTAATCAACACTCTCATGTATCATTAGCATAGTTTAGTTAGTGRTGCTATCATGAGAAATATYATGGACCTCCCTATGCAACTAGTTKCATGCTCCAAAKAYCTCTTTGAGKGTGATTTGTGTAATATCATTATCTCATGGTGGGGGAGATGMAATATGATCCCATCCACTAGGGGAATCTACATGTKGGATAAASAAAACATATACATTAAAATATGTGTTTCTTGTGAATTCAAACCTAAAAAAATTAAGATATCTATAATTGAACAAGAACATCCATATTTAATACCTAGGACCCAAACCTTCTTAGTCTCCTCTGATGATGCATGGATAATGTGGGATGGGAGTGGTGCATCATCTCTCCAACTCCCATTACCATGACTAGAAGCTGAGATCCCCGTGAAAGTAAAAAGAAATATTATTTAACACGATTATAATTCACTTATACAACTCAATTAAAACAAAATTAGTTATAGCACATGTGTGTCCTCTCACGGGTAAAAATAGGCACAACTCTAGAATGTCTAGGAGGAGGAGCTCAATATTGTAGAGAGCTCCATCTCTCATGAATAGAAGACCCTTGATCTAGAGAACAATTTATGTCAAATAACCAAGATGAAATAGATAAAGCTACAAGATTTCACTAAAGTAAATTATGTACTATGCTATGTTGTTTTAGTGTGATTTTTTGTTTAAGTTTTTTTATGGCCACAATGGTAGGAGATTATGAAGATGAGGTAAGAGGCACATGACCCTGCTAGCAATAGCTATTGGATGAGAGGCACCTCATCTCTCATAAGGGATAAGGATGAAACCCAACATAATAAAAAAAGGAGTGACAATGTCATGACACCCTAACCATTGGTAGAGTCGAAGTCAACATTAATATTGTTGATAGATTCTAATCAAGTTAGGGAGGGAAATAAGAACAAAACCCACTTCCATTATGATAAGAGATTAAGAAGATAAGAGACATGAGAAAAAACATGAGGAAGGTGGTTCGTGATGTCTGTCATTATCTAGTGACAAATCATAGGGAGAAATAGGCCAATAGTAGAAAGTAAAAAGGAATTGGTGGCTAACAACACCTTGTTTTCTAATATAGTGTGAACATAGGATACGATACAAGAGGGAGGTAATGAAACCTAAAATGATGAAAAGTATCAAAACAATTGCTCTCGAAAGAATACATTGAGTAGGCCAAAATGTTGGATAATATATGAGAGGTAGGGGAAACATGCACAATGATGAATATTGACAAGGGTGGAGTCAGATTGAATGAGACCCTAATTTGAGAAACAAATAGATAAGGGAATAGGCCTCAACTCAAGCAACAAAAGGGAACCAACTAGAACCACATATAATGTGTGGTACAAGGAAGGACATAAAGATCATGGAAGAAATCGATAGGTGCGGTGGGAATATGACCAAAGGTATAAGGTTTCCCTTGCTATTTTAGGCACAAACTAAGAGAGAAAAGTGGATGATGTCAAAACAAAGGGCGATGAATGTAAAAGGAGAAGTTTTGGATTTCCCAAATAAGGAGACACATAAAATAATGAGGAGAATACACTTCAAATGAATTTGGAATCTTTTGTAGAGATGTCAGGATTAAGAGGGAGCTCACCACTCCCTATAATGCTCAACAAAATGGTGTAGCAAAAAGAAATAATAGAACGATTATAGAAGAATCAAAGACTATGATTCATGATAAAGATGTTGTAATGCACTTATGGGTTGAAGCAACAAGAACAGTAGTATATGTCCAAAACAAATTATCCCATAGTTCTCTTGGATTCAAAAATCCTGAAGAAATTTTCACCAGAAAGAAGCCAGAAGTAAGCCATCTCAAAATATTTGGTTGTCTAGTATTTGTACACATTCCAAAAGAAAGGAGCATTGTTGGATTTTCCTTATTTACAAAGCATTAGTGTTACTAGTTTTCTTTTACTTTGTTACCATTAACATATATATCATGTACTAAGGAGTAGAAACATAAACAAGAGACAGAAAAGAACACAAGAGATTTATCTTGGGAAACCCAACAACCTTTCTTAGATAGATTATGTTCACAAAGAAAGTCCATTTAGATAAACCCTAGCACATGTGCTAGCTTAATCAGAAATACCACCCCAGTTGCAGTAGAGACACCATACAAAGGTAGCACACCTCCTCAAGCAGTAGCGCACAAGAGAAAGATGCCAAAAGATTGAACAAGAATAAATTGTGCAGCTGCAACTACTGCAACACTTCCTCCAAACTTGTGCCTTACTTATCTGTAGCTGGGAGAGTGTGATTGAGTGAAAAAATGAGCCAAGACGTCCTCTATTTATAGTCTTCCTAGACACTAGACTAGGCCGACTTCTTCTCTGGACAAGTGTATTTTCATTATTACTTTATTCTTCTAGGTTGACTTCTCTTATAGGGTATTTCAATATCTATTCAATGAATCTATTGCTTCCATAATATTCTCTGCATCTAAGAAAGGTCCTCTAGGAGGGAAATATCCTCCCATATCTAAAAAAACATCAACACTCCCTCTTCGCTAGGGAGGAATCTTGCACGATGTCCTCATCTGGTAGTCCACCGACTACTCTACAATATTCTAGCATGCACACGATTGCTACAATGCCTTTGGTAGCTCGAATCATCAGCACAATCTCTGCGATCAAATGGTATCACACACAACTACATTCGAACGATATGGTAATATCCATGACAATCATCTATTAGCACACAACTACTACAATGTCATCCAATAGATCACAATTGTTTCCAAATAGTACAAAAATATTATCCAATGACATAGAGTCACTTCCAATGGAACACATCCACTATAGTAGCACACAAATACTGTCCAGAGACAGACAGTCTCCATCAGTGATACACAACCATAGAAGTAGCATACATCTACTTCACGTAATCACATAGCCTCCGCTAGTGGAACACATGCACCGTAGTAGCACACAACTATTGTGAAGATACACATAGTCTCTGCCAGTGGTACAAAACCACCGAAGTAGCACATAGCTACTGTCCATAGTCAAACAACCCCTGCTAGTGGAACACATCCACTGTAACAGCACACAACTACTATCTAGAGACACATAGTCTCCGCCAGTGGTACACAACCCTCGAAGTAGAAAATAGTTATTGTATGGATTCACACATCCTCCACCGATGGAAAACATCCACCGAAGTAGCACACAACTACTATCCAGAGTCACACAGCCTCCGCCATAGTCTTATGACTAAGTGTGTGATGTTTCTTCTCTCAGTAGTTCCAACAATGCATTACTCCCTCAGTCACCTCACGTAACTGATCCAGGGAACCCTTGGCCAGAGGGGTTATCTGGCATGAGAATAAACAACACACCTCCCTCTCAACTAGGGTGGACATTCTGCAACACTCCAAGCTTGTCCCTGAAGTACTCATACTTCACTCTTGACAAGGGCTTGGTGAGGATGTTTGTTATCTTCTCATCCATGGATATTTACTGGATCTTCACAGCTCCTATATGCACCATGTCCTGAATGTAATGATATTTGATCTCTATATGCTTAGAAATATCATGGAATGCATGGTTCTCGGTAAGCTTCACACAACTTTGATTGTCACAATGTATCTAAGTTGGGTCCAATTCTAGATCAAATATCCCAGCTAGCAACTTCTGGAGCCACACTGATTCACGGCTTTCCACGCTTACTATGATATACTCTGCTTCTAATGTATTGAGTGCCACTGATGTCTTCTTCTTTCTCAACCATGAGATCATGATTGATCCCAGACTAAAACAACATCTAAAAGTACTCTTATGATGCACTACACTCCCTGCCCAGTCATAATCTGTATATCCCTGCAGCTTCACATCTCCACTTGATACATATCTCAATCCATATCCAACCGTACCATGAAGGTACCTCAACATATGATTTGTTGCTAGCCAATGTACCTGTCTAGTTTCAACCATGTGTTGATTCAAGGTATTCACTACAAAGCATATGTTTGGCCTGGTATTAACTAGGTACATCAAGGATCCAATCAACTGAATGTACATCATGGGATCCACCTAATATGAATATTTGTCACTCAAGAGATTCATATTTATCGTCATGGGTGTGGTCATGGACTTATAGTCCATCATCCTGAATCTTTGTACAATCTCAACAGTATATTTTCGGCTAAGGAAAATTGCATATGATCTCTACCACACTTCCAATCCTAAGAAGTAATGCATCAGACCTAGATCCTTCATCTTGAACTTTGAAGCGAGCTCCCTTTTTCACCCAACTATGAGATTCTCGTCTCTTGTCAGAAACAGGTCATCCAAATGTAGGATCAATGGGAAACCATCAAATAACTGTATGATATGGCATATCATGCCCTAGGTGCCTTCTTAGGCCCATACAAATCCTTCTTCAATCTGTAGGCATGAGACTCCTTCTCATGTATCTTATGGTTTCTCTATGTACACTTATTCTAGCTACCAGATAAAGTGTCTCATCATAATCGTCTCCCTCTTACTGGGAGAATCCTCGGGCCACAAGTCAAGATTTGTACATTTCTAGGTTGTCACCTGCAGCATGTTTGATCTTGTAGATCAATTTGGAAGTCACTATTGACTTCCCTTCTAGTCTTGGAACGACCTTTCACAGATAATTATTCATGATGGACTGATGCTCCTCCATTATGGCATCCTTATGTTCCTACTTCTCAACATCTTATTCAATGGTGGAAGGCTCTGAGTCAATGATGTTTCTCATCAGTGCCACATAGCTAGAAAACATGTGTGGTTTCTAGAAATGAGGCAAAATATGTATCCCAATCCTTATGATTGGCTGCCACCTCTATCACTGCAACAAAGTCTATCGAGACAAGGGAATCCTCCAAGAAGATATCACATCTCCTAGAAGCCTCTGAAGCTTTGATCTAGCCTCCTCAACTCATGGAACCTGTTTTTCAGTCCTGGAAGAACTCTCTCTCTCTCCTATCTAAATCTGAGAAGGAATAATTTTTGAATGAAAACCTCTAAGCCATTGACTCTCTCTGAGATCGGCCTCACTTTGAATATGCATGCTCACTCTAAAGCTTGACTCCCTCTAAGTCTATACAATCTCTAGAGCCACCTTATTTCGCTGCATATGTTGACTTCTTCTGAAGTATGATCTCTTATGGACTTTGCTAGGAGTTTTATCCTCCCTATTGGATCCTAGGTGTTGACTCCCTCTGAAATTTAGCTCCTTATGAGTTGGTACTTGGTGGGTTCGCATGCCTCGCCACTAGTGGAGTCATCTTCTTCTCTTCATAGTATGGCTTATTAATGCCATGTATCTATATGAGAACATGTTTGTTTACTGCATTGTTTCTAGGTAGGCCCTTCTGGCACTACTGACTCTTCCTGGTGATATTAAGAGTGGTAAAATTAACTCTACGGTCATATTTGGAGCCTTTTTCTCCTCACAGTCAATCTCCATAAGAGATAAACTTCTTGGTCTTCTACTTCACATGGTTGTGTATGTTCATGTTGTTGGACATATTTTCATTGATGTGTTTTCATGATGTCAACAACTAATGTCATTATGATGTGATGATGATTTTTTATGAACATCATGCAGAGGAATCTACCTAAATCTCAGGAGAGGCAACGTATTAGATTTCACAATATCAACTCAATGCAGAAACACCATCGGGATCAAATTCTCAACAGATCAATGATCTTGATCAGTTAGAATCCAAGTACAAAACCAAAAATCTCATAAGGGAAAGTAGATTGCAGGGATGATGAGTTGTTATGAACAACATGCAGAGGAATATACCAAAAATATCATAAGTGAAAGCGCATTGCAGAAAACACAACCAGGATTGAAATCCCCAGAGTAAAACTACAAAAGAATCAAGGGAGAATCTTGTCCACGGATGTAGATTTTGGTAAAAACTAGGACCGTTAGATGAATTCAACTTGCTCAAGGTTTATTCGGGGAATCTCACTTCAGGAGAATTGAGAATTGGGAATGAATAACCCAAATACCCGAAGGGAGAAATAAATATGGATCGTTGATATAAGAGTTGATCATAGTCATTGGATCAAGGATTCATATGAACCTATGACTAGGAGGAGGACATGTGCCACATCAGCAAGACCATGTCATCAAGGACATGTGGTGAAATCAAATGGTGACAAGTGTCAAGTTCCAATTGGAAATTTAGGTTACGTAAGTCATGAATATAAGTGACACGTGGTAGCCACTTGGCTAGTGCCAAGTCATTAGTGACATCAGCAAGTTACACCACTCTGGGATTTTGTCCTTCGGGGGAAAATCAGGAACTACCCAAAGTGTCAAAGGTAGAAGTCAATGCTAATTATTGATCTAATATCCTTTGAATTCTCACATGACTGTTAGATCAAAATGTAGTGGAAATATGATGTAAGCACTCCCATGTTGACCACTTCGGTGCTGACCAACTACGGTGGAAATTGGAACAACAATTACTCAGACCTCCGAACTCCCAGAGTGTAGAAGCTTCGAAGTAAGATCTGACCATCCGTCGAGAAGGAATATTATCTGTCACGATAACTAACATAACAAATGCTTGGAATGGTTAAGCCCACGTTCCTAGCTCCTAGACATGTGGAGGTTATCAAGTAGAAAGTTCTAATAAGAACTTCGACGGAATTTGCTTCGGAAGAGTTGAATGACTGCAACGACCGAAGTCCCAAAGTGTTGAAGTCCTGAAGTGAACAAGAACCATCCACTAAACTAAATATAAATTATAGACTGTCAATTTGTTTGAAACCTCTGGGAAAGCCAAGATCGTTCATATAACGGAAGATCATATGTTGATCGGAAAATCTACTTTAGCGAAATTCACTCTAAAATTTTGAAAGATTGTTGAGGCTGGAAGTCACAAAGGATGAATTTTCAAAGTAACGACAGTCATCCATCTCATCGTGAAATTAAAATCTAATCATTGATCTTGAAAAGTGATCAAGCACTCGTTTGGTGTAGCGCTCTGTCACCACCTATGGTTGTATGGAATAAAGGTCCTAAAGAGTTTTTGTGTGAAATTTAAACACACCAAATAAGAAGTTTATCTATGTCAAAAAGGAAAATCACTTAAATAAATAAGCTCATGGTTTTACACATATGGTCACATGTAAATGGTTTAAAGTAAGAGCCTCTTCATAATTCGATTCCTACAATATTTGCAGAGACATTGAATCGAGTCAAAAATGAAATCGATCCATATCTGCAATCGATTTATTAAGAGAACTCTCACTGAATTAAAAATCCTTCATGATAATGTTTGAATAATAATAGATATTATTGTTAATTTAAAATGAGGAGATGGCATGGTCCAAACAAAGGGACACAATGCTTCATATCTCACACCAGTTGAAAGATTATATAAACAAGAAAGAATGGTGAGAAGAAGTGTCATTGTAGTCCAGATCAGAAGATCAAAATATAAGTAGAGTCGAAGAATAAAAATTGATGATTCTTATGAAGTGAGGGTGGAAGGAAGGATCACGAAAGGATTCATATCCTTTACTAAGTAAACATAAGGGAGTTGGTGCTTCCTAGGGTTGGTTCCCTAAAAACAAGGGAGTTGGTGCTTCCTAGGGTTGGAGCCCTTAAGAAATAACGGAATCGGTGCTTCCTAGGGTTGGTGCCCTAAATAAATAAGGGAGTTGGTGCTTCCTATGGTTGGTGCCCTAAAGAAGGGGATTTGTGTCTCCTAGAGTTGCTTCTCTAAAAACGATTAGTGTCCTTCACTATTCTTCATAAAATCCTTGTAATTCCTGTTAATTATATTTATATAATTGATTTTACAAACAAGTCTATTGTTGATCTATTGTGGTAATTAACAAAATATAAAATTAATTGCTAATTGTTGAAAAAGGGTAATATTGATTCACCCCCCCTCTCAGTATTCCAACAATTGGTATCAGAGATGGTGCCTTCAGCACAGTGTAACAGCTAGGAGGTAGATCCTGAAGATGGATCAACAAGAGGGAATGTCTAACAAAAAAGCACCATTTTTCAATGGAGGTGGCTATGCTCTATGGAAAATAAGAATGAAAAACTTCTTGTTGGATCTTGGTTTTGATATATGGAAATCTGTTGTAGATGGTTACATTGTACCAACTACTCCACCTAAAGATGTTGCAGGAAAGAAAATTTGCAATGACAACTCAAGAGTAGTTAATGCAATCCTAGGAGGATTGAAAAATTCTATGTGTGTGAAGGTTATGCATTGTAATTCAACCCAAGAAATCTGGGACAAATTGGAGGTTGTATATGAAGGAGATAGAAAAGTTAGGGAAGCCAAACTACAAACCTATAGAACTCACATTGAAAATCTAAAAATGAAAGAAGAAGAGAATATTGTTGAGTACCTTCATAGGGTATATGAAGTGGTTAATTCAATCAGAGCAGCAGGAGAAGAACTTACAGATAAACCTATTGTGAAAAATATACTAAGGTCAGTACCTTTGAGATATGATGCAAAGATTTCTACAATTGAAGATAGGCCTGATCTTGAGACACTCAGAGTTGATCAGCTTCATGGAATTTTTACAGC
>SNQJ01S0037325.1:0-11840 GCA_010110895.2 Picea sitchensis
TAATATGGATTTGGTGTTGGCAGTGTTGTAATATAACAATATAACATACGCAAACGCAACTGTTATATAACATAATATAACAAACGCAACTGTTATATAACATAATATAACATACGCATAATATAATATAACATAATATAACTATTATATAACATATAACAAACACAATTGTTATATAACATAACTGTTATAACAAACGCAACTGTTATACAAACAAACAAACGCAACTGTTATACAAACAAACAAAACTGTTATATAACATACAACATACAAACAAAACTGTGTTATAACGCAACTATTATATAACGCAACTGTTATATATAACGCATACAACATACAATGCGTAACGCATACAACATACAAATATAACGCATACAAACTGTTATATAACACATACAGCATACAAATAACGCATACAAACTATTATATAACGCATACAGCATACAAATATATAACGCATACAAACTGTTATATAACGCATACAAACTGTTATATAACGCATACAAACTATTATATAACATACAACATACAAACAAAACTGCAAACGCATACAAACTGTTATATAACACATACATCATACAAATATATAACGCAACTGTTATATAACATACATCATACAAACAAAACTGCAAACGCAATTTATGTAAAATAACATAAATTTCAAACGCCAACATACAAACGCCAACTGAAAACCATAACATACAAACGCCAACCTTTATGTAAAATACCTCGGTGACCGCTCGAAATTTCTCCCGCGACCTCGGTGACCGCTCGAAACTACTCCCGCGACCGCGACCTCGGTGACCGCTCGAAACTGCTCCCGTGAACTCGGCGACACAGACCCTCGGCGAAATTGCTACCACGACCTCGGCGAAATTGCTACCACGACCCTCGGCGAAATTGCTACACAGAGCTCCCGACACAGTACCACGACCTCGGCGAAATTGCTACCACGACCCTCGGCGAAATTGCTACACAGAGCTCCTGACACAGTACCACGACCTCGGCGAAATTGCTACCATGACCCTCGGCGAAATTGCTACACAGAGCTCCCGACACAGTACCACGACCTCGGCGAAATTGCTACCACGACCCTCCGCGAAATTGCTACACAGAGCTCCCGACATAAAGCCACACAACCAAAGAAGTTTTGAAACATCCCTATTCGATGTGTGGCAATTATATAAAAACTCTTTCAGCCGAACTATTGTTCGGCCGAACAATAGTTCGACCGAAAAACTATTGCCGGAAAAAAAGTATCCGGCCGACCAAATTTGTACACGCAAATCGAGGGCCCGGTTATGGCTCCGTTCGATTTGACGTTTAGGTTTTCGGCCGAACAATAGTTCGGCCGAAAATAATAGCTTTCGGCCGAAAAAATTATTTAGTTCGGCCGAAAATGTGTTTTTCAAAAATTTGGAGACCCGATTGTCACGAAAGTGTAACCCACCTTCGTGATTTCACCCAGAGAACTTCTCAAAGTGATAAGATGGCATTGGAAGTGGGACTTTCTCATGATGAGAAAGAGTTTCTAAAGAATTTCTTCGCCATGTCATAGATGATGAAGGTTTTGTATGAGGATTACTTGCAATGGAAGAGACCAAATATAGGTGAATATTCAAAGGTCAAAAGTAAATAAGGAGAGGATCATCTTCAAATTCCTACTTCACCTCCTTCTTCTCCATCAAACTCTTCTTCTTTGAGTTCAAGTTCTAAATCCATTCCAAGAAAACATGTCCATAAACATAAACAATAAATTCCTTTACTTAAGCTTGATGTAAAATTTGAATTACCTATGTATGATGGTGAAGTCAATGTGGAGAGGCTTGGTAATTGGGTCAGACAGAAGGAGGTTTATTAAAGTGTGCAACAAATCAAGGATGAGGCAACTCAGATCAAGTTGGCATCACTTAGAATTGTAGGCACAACACACATCTGGTGGAAAAGCAAGTTGAAAAATGGAACACAACAAGTGGGTAATGTATTTCCATCATGGCAAGTTTTTGTCTCTGCACTCAAAAATAAATTTGATACTTTGGGTTATAAAGAGAAAACTTTAATTGAATGGAAAGCTCTTAAATTAAGAAAAGGAAAAACATTTCAAGGATACACAAATGGATTTTGTAAAATGGCATTGATGTTAGATATTCCTTTACATACCCAAGAAACTCGTTTGAAGTATATAGGAGGTTTACTTGCACATATTTGAAACATTGTATTCATTTTTCGACTTACTAATCTTGATGACGTTTCTGTTCAAGAGAAATACATTGAGGTAGGGAAAACAAGGGTTGGTGCATCAGGGGAATCATCTTCATGAAAAGAGGAAAAAAGGAAGTGGAATGGCAAGAAGGAAAATTCAGTGACAAGAAAGGAAGAGAAGTCATCTTGCAAGAACTGAAATAACTAGGGGCATGATGGGGACCATTGTTGGAAATTGCATCTCGAGAAGAGACCAAAGTGGTTCAAAGAAAGAAAAGGGAGGCAAACAGTTGCAGTAGCAACATGACCAACAGACTTGGGATCCTATTCAAGTGATGAATCTAAAGTCTCAATGGTTGGTTTGGTAGGTAAAATTGGTGATGGATTTGATTCTAGACGTAAATTGTTTCACATAAGGGTCATTATGAGGCATACTAGGTTCAACACATTGATAGATAGTGGGTATCAATATAACTTAATTTCATAAGAATTGGTTAAACAATTGGGATTAAACATTGAGATGCATCATAGGACTTACACACTTAAGTGGATAAGAACCAATCATAAATTTCACATAACAAAAAAATGCACATTAAAGTTTGCAATTTCATCTAAGTTTGTGGATGAGGTGACATGTGACGTGGTGAAACTTAATGAATTTGGAATGGTCTTAGGCATTCCTTACTTGTATGATCGTAAAGAAATATTCTACAGAGAAAATAATCAATATCACTTAATCAAAGCAAACAAAGAATATGAGGTACATTATCATAATTTAAAAGAAAATCAATCTCTTCAAACTATGGAACAATTGATAAAGGTAGCTCATGCAAGAAACACACCTATAATTGTTTCAAATCAAGTAATCAATCTTAAGAAAGAACAGAAGATGATTGTTGAATGGAAGATCAATCACATGTTTCTTCAAGATAAGCTTATGTCATGCAAATATTACAAATATATGAGCTCATTTGCAGTCATATTTATGGTGTTATCATTAATAATGTTATCAACATGGATGATAGTGGCTTCAGTAAGATGTGACAGAGCTATCATGGTTATATGTGTAAGTTATAATGGTTGTTTTACAGTTGATCTTGATAAGATAGGTGCACATGATGGATTTTAAAGACATGGAACAAGTGGGGTGACCTAGCCTGCATTTGTTGAATCGTCAGTAACCTTTTCAACGACCAAAAGGTATTTATTGGGGAGGTGTGATCCAAAATTGGATCTCGGGACCAAAATGGGTCCATGAAGGCCTAACAATCAAAGTGCTTAGAATGTATTTAAAACAGACGTGTGCATAGGCCTCATTGATACAGACCCAATGATACTTGAACGGGCTTAACAAAATGTTGTATGTGAAAGATATCACAGTATGTTCGTTTTTCCAAGCAGGCAAAAAAAGATAATGATTGTATAGTTCGTATAGTGTTGATGTGGCAGATGATTGTACAAGTCATACAAGTGATGTTGCAGGGTGTGTTGGTGTTGACATGGAAACATACAGGTGGTTGAGTCAGGGTGATATGTGGCACCACTTCAAGGGTGAAACATGGCACTAGTTGACATGGAAAGGGTCATACAATGTACGACACACGACAGGTGTGCTGACTGGGCAGTGTTTGCTCACATGGTGAAATCAATGCTTGACACTAAGAATTTAGTGGGTGAATAGCGTAGTGCCACGTGGAACCCCTCCATTGGATAGAATTTTGGAAAAAGTTTGGGTTCAACGAGATTCGAACCTGTGACCTCCAATTCGGGTGGCAAGGGTTTTGGCAGGCCAGGGATACCATCCCACCCGCACTGTGTTTCTTACAAATATGTGGTTTTATTTATATATACATTGCAATGAATGATATGTTGGGTAGTGAAAGGGATAGGGTCTATCCCTAGCCCCTGGTTCAACGTTATCGTATACGAACATAAAATAGACCAAGCCCTTATGTTATGGCATAGGAATGTTACATATGCCCCAACTCCTCGACGCTCTACCATGTGACTTATACATATGAACACTCCACATATATATTAATGCAGATATATATGGTTAGTGCCCTGTTGGTCAGGCTAGCCCCCCAACCAAGGTTCTAGACCAGGGGCTAAGGCTATGGGTTATAACTTTCGAGCATGTGGAGCATAGAGGAGAGGGCCATATAGCTGACACATGTAACCAGGAACCGAGATTAGAGGGGACCATGACACAAGTCTTAGTGCTTGGGCCACATTGAGGCACCCAAGTGACCAGGATCCAGTGAAAAGGGGTTGCACCTATATATTTCCCAAAAGTGGGTTTTTCAACATTGTATTATGATTTTTTTGTGATTTTCTGAGCAATTTAGAGAGATTTTGGCTAATCTTGGGGGATATTAGGCCCTTTTTAAGGCCATGCCTTGGGGAGAATTTGGGAGGTTTTTACGCACTTATAGTCTATATAAAACAGAGGTTCTTGAAGCCATATGGGTAGGTTCATAATAGATTGATACTGAATTATTGTTGATCCAAAGCCATTTTTATGCATGGAAGCCATTGATGGGAGCACCTTCGCGAGGCATTTCTCTGAGCTCTGGTCATTTGAGATATAGTAAAAAAAGACCAGATTAGTTTGTAACCTTTTTGGAACTGTTATGATATACTTTTAAATCTTTGAATAGAAATAAGAAAGCCTCACCCACTGAGACAAAGGCTTGAATACATAGTCGAGATTGTCGAACTCTATTATCAACTTCTCTTGTTATGGTTTGTTGTTTCTTATTTATTATTTCCAGATCTATATATGTTTATATGGATTCCATGTTTTGTAACATCCCCAAAAATAAATTATTTTTAAGTCTGAAATTTCCTAGGAAATTATTTCCGTTTTTGGTAAATTCGAAATTGGAATTTTTTTTCCATTTATGGCAATTTCGAATTCCAAATTTACTTAATTGTAATTAATGAGTTATGACTATTGGGCAGAGATATGATTTAACCCAGATAAATACTTGACTATGACACTTATATGAGACAATATTTTATATTTATTGCTGATGGACAAATGGAACAACCATGTTAAAATCAATTGACCATGACTCCATGAGAGGGGAACATGTTGGAACTACCTCAGGGATGAATGTGACAAGTGGAAAATAAATAATTTGGCCATTGGAATCCCCTGAAAATCAGGGATTTGGAAATATACGAAAATTCCCAAGGGGGAAAAATACCTATGCAAAACTGTCTTTGGATATATAGCATATGAGAGGAGGTATGACGTTGGCTAGTATGATGGGGAAAAGGATAATTATATCTTACTGTTATGAGCATTGGTTTCTGAGTGTGAGGCAAGGAGAAGTTGTTGAAACAAAAAGACTATTGCTGAGGTGGAGTTCTAAGTTTTTCCTCATGGATTCATGGTCAGGCTAGGGAGTGAATGGAGCAAGTGGCATTAGCTATTTCGTTCTAAGGTTGGGAGGAACATGGTTGTTCCATTCATTTTTCAAAAAAATGGTTCAGATATGTTCATCTACTTTTTTTTGGTTATATGTCTCTTGATTTAAATGGCTAATAGAATACATCTATATACTGTTGGGTGAATTATTTATGTTGAATTTATTTCTAATCAATAATCGTTTTGATTTAAACGACTGAAAGAGTATAGCTAGCATAATTTTGTGTGATTTATTACTGTGAGTTAAACTACGAATGGTTGGAATCAAGCGTAGGATAAACCCTTGCAAGTTTAATTTTATACTTTGAATAAAAACTGCCTTTACATCTTAATTATGAGTAGAATAAGAATTATGTGAACACACTGGAATGCTTCTAGTTTTAAAAAAAAATCAGTCTGATTCTGTTTTCGGATAGTATAGATCCTATGTTTTTTTTTTTTTTTTTTAAATAAAAAGGGGTGGATCCTATTATAATAGAAAAAAGATCATACAGTAACTGTGGATGATGCCAGTTGTCCCACCTAAACAGGAAACTGGGACAACTGGATATCCTGTGCCAGGTGTGACTCTGTAACCAAAATATACATGGAAATTCCCTGCCCGAAGGAAACCAGGTCTATTATACTAATAAGTTTTAAAAAGTATGCCATAACTAGGTGTAAATAAACTGTGCAAACTAACTGAACTAGAACATCAGAGATACTTCTAACCAGAAGCTTCAGTGAATCATTTTGTATGTGCACGTCCTCTCGCTCCTCTGCTGTCGCCAGCCTGCTGGAAGCGAGTACGTCTGCGCACACGCCGGACATTGCCGCTGTGGAAGATTCTTGGAGTGGGCCGCAAAGAGCATGTCCAACCTTTGGTCAATCCTGGCGAGGAGAAAAACTTGGTCGTACATTAGACTCCTGAGCTCGAAGATGAGTGGAAGGTGCCATGATTCTGCGAAGGATGGCTATTCCATCCCACCGCTGACGTCCGTCTCTGCTCTGGTCGAAATCCCTGGTGGTGCCTCCGTCCCTGTGGTGTCATCGAGAGGGATTTCCTCCTCCATGAAACAGGTTGGGAAGAAGTCCTCCGAGCTAGCGGCCTTGAGGTTCTGCAGGGTGTTCCCGGGCGGGAGCTCGCTTTCCTTTTCGAGTGAAATTGAGGGGTGGCTCTGCAGAGCTTCCTCCAAACTGCTTTCCTCTATGTACGCCATGGGAGGCATCCATGGTCGCCTTCTGCGTCGGGTGGATTCTATGGCGAGTGCCCATTCAAATTTCCGTAGTCGTTGGCGTCGAGACTCA
Organism: Picea sitchensis; assembly: GCA_010110895.2. Classification (NCBI taxonomy): domain Eukaryota; kingdom Viridiplantae; phylum Streptophyta; class Pinopsida; order Pinales; family Pinaceae; genus Picea; species Picea sitchensis. The sequence goes on from SNQJ01S0037325.1 coordinate 6,926, forward strand.
GCCCTGTACCAAGCTGCCCCTCTGCGCAATTTCCCTCTCAGTCTTGGCATCGTTCCTGTCGGATTGGCCTCTCTTCTCCTGAGCTTCTGCGGGGGTATACATCCTATGTTATATAAGTACAAGAAATCAATTTGAAGAATTAGTTTACTGCATAAATTGGCTAAGGAAAATGTTGAAGGATAGACAAGAATGAAAATTAATTATACATTTGCGTATTAGTGTAAGAAATTAAACTGAATCATAACATTCACATAAATCAACGTATGGTAAGAATAACATCAAATATATATATATATATATATACCTAATACTTGCACATAATTTGGATATTCTATTTTGATTTCGTTGAGATTTGACTTAAAGAATATAAATTTTCGGAAATACATAACTTTAATTTCATACACACATGAATGTAGATTTTTTAGACTGTAGATCCAAGAGGTGTTAAAAATATAATGGAAGATAAACAGTCTAACAAGTCTTAGTAGAATTTCTAGAAAAGAAATGATGGAAGGTAAATAGTCCACCTAATCACAATTGGAGACCTCAAAAATAAATTATGAATTGTCAATGAATAGGATAGCAGATAACATACGAGATTCTGAGACAATTCAAAAAGAATAAAGTTATAGGACTAAACAAGAAATCGTTTGAATTACTCTATAGGACCCAAAGAAAAAATTCGGAAAGAGTCAAGACAAAATTCACTATTCACAAATATATATTGCTAATCATTCCAAAAGTACTCATATAACATATATATTTCTATGAAACGAAGAACTGTCTGTATTTCCAACCCAAAATCGAATTTACAAAAATGATGCAGTCATATTCTATTTATATGGTTCAATTATTTTACAAAGTAATAAGGTTATGATCCTTATGCCTTCCATTAAAATTAGAGATATAGAGATAAAGAAAGGACTATATTTATGAATGAACTTTCACCCATGATGATAGCCTTCTAGTTTTAAAATCGTATCAATCCTTAGAAAACTAGGACACTCCTTTAAGAGAGGTGAAATGAAACCCAAATACCTTTTGCATGAATGACAGGAGCCTGTATCCAGGTTTATGCATGGTCGAAGTCCCTGCAAGGAATTACAAATTAACATTAGTAAAATACAACAGAAGTAAGATGAATGAAAATTTCAAACGAATGATAAATGATAGAAAAATCTTATTTCAGAGTGGCACTTAACTTATGACTTGGAGATGTGGTGTCCTTCCCTTGTCTCATTTCAGTTGGGTAGACGTTATATGCCGAGGGGAGGGTGGTTCAAGGACTTCCTCATGGTACCCTCGCAACAACAGAGTCCCATCACTATAATTGATACCAAAAGCATATAAATCAAATTATTCAGGAAATGAAATAAACAAACATTATTAACATTGAAAATATGAATTGCATAAGTTGGGACGTGTGAGCAGCCTGAAGGCATCCTTCAAATGTTACACATAGAATCAAATGCTATACGTTAAAGTTGATATCAAAAACTACCATGAACCGACTGTCTGTGTTGAAGAGGGTGTTTTAATTAATGCTAAATACAGATTTAACATTCTTGCTAAGCTTACCAAGCCTCAAATGGTGTATACCACACACAAACAATGATAATAACAGTAGGAAACACACTTAATCGAAGTAGTTATTACAAATTCAAATATTATATGCTATAGGGTATTCCCTAACGAACTGTTTGGAACACTGATTTCCCATTTTATTTTCTGTCGAATAGGAATACAATAACCTTCAAGGAAACAGTATATTCCTAAGGACCTGCTAAGGGTCTGACAAAACCTACAGAAGGGTGGATTCATTCTTTTAAAATAAACGTAATGTAATATAAATAACAAAGTGCGGACCTTCAACTCCTAGATTAGAACCCTACATAGCCTCACATAAGTTCAACACCGGGCATCAATGTATATCAATAGAGGAATCGTAATGGATATAAGGGAACAACGAAACCCTAAAGAGTAAAGTACATACAAAAAATTTACAGGTGCAAATTATTTGAAAGAAACAATACCTATCTGAAAGTTACTATGAAAGAAAAAACAAACAATTTTATGAGCTACGACTTGGCCAAATGCCTATGGAAGATCTCATAAAAAGATTCATGGAATTACTAAGGTTTGTACCTTATATCCAGGAGGATACAATGAAAATCTAATGTTTCTTAAGTTCTTTACCACAGTCCTACAAGGACAAAATCGAATTTGTTAATCCCAAGTCCTTGAGTGAAGTATTCAGGAAATCCTGAATGTGTTACGACCAATACAAATAGCAGTCAGAATTTCCCAAAGCTTGGAAATAAAAGAAACAAGACTGAATAAACTAGCGAAAGAAGGGATATTAACCAACTCCTTATCGGAATGCAGCAAAATGTTTCCCATGGAAATATTTTTACTCCAACAATCACAACACCCAAGGAGGTGGTAAACCAGTAAACCTGGGAACAAAGAAGTTTGGGGACAACCCTCGTGAACTGTTAAAATGATGGGAATATGGAGAACCTCACTTAAGGAGGATGTAATGTACCTCATAACTACCATAAAAAAAAAATCTTTGTTTATCTGTCTTCTATAAAACTCTTGGTGCAAGAAAAGATACCAGTCATACAATTCTAATGTCAATGTGGTTACAAACACTTTGTAATAAGACCTTGTTATAAGATTCTATTACAAGATCTTTCTACAACTCCTAACTCAAATCTTGCCACTAGATATCCTATTTATATTGTCTTACTTAATCCCAAGTAGAAAGGTTATAAGAAGGATTCCAAGGCTATAACAAATCCCCTTCATCCTTTATCCTTCAACCTTATGCATATAGGGATATGTATGTAAGTGGGGTCTTATAACTCATACTAAAATCCATATTTATCATAAGGTTCTGTATTCGTGCACCAGTCCACAGGTTGATCTTAACCCTAGGAAACCTTAACTAGATTTTTATCCATAAATTCATGGGGTCGAGTTTGATTTTACACCGGATAGCTAACATAAAGACCGAGTCACGGTCATTTAAAGATTCTTAGAACCGGTGGTTTATCGTAGTGAAGTAATTAACCCAAAGTCCAATGGGAGATATGTTCCACTGTCATAATAGTTAAATCTCTGCAACTTCATTAATGACAACCCTACTAATCTCATTTCATTTGTATGGCTCTACAACCAAAGTTCATGTCGACCCTGTCATCGTCACATGGCTACCCATACTCTGTACTCCCCTCATTTAATCTGAGGCGACAAGGCACCGTTTAGTGTTTTGGGTAAATCCACTATTTGCAATTTCTGAGTTTTTTTTTCCCCAAGAGGGGTTCCGTGTATCGTATTTTCTTCTTGCGGATAAGTCCGTAAGTAATGGTGTAATGTTCCATAGAGGTTTTGTGTATCCTACTTTCTTTCAGAGGTGAAGTCTATAGTGTAAAGGGTGGTCGCACCATGTATGTAACTGACGGCATGAATTGAACTCTGGTAAGTTCTTCCTTAAACAAAATCCCTGACAGAGTAAGTAGGTGGTGTATCGTTTGGCAGCATTAAGTAAATTTGTTACTTTGTCAGTCACCGCCGTGTCCTTTCAGTCCCGTTTTATTCTTCCTTTCGGTAATTTCTTTGTCAAGGTTCATCAGCGTCTTTCAGGGTTAAGGTTGCTTGAAAGTATAAGGTTTAGATGATAGGAATGGCTATGCAATTCTTAGGTCTCGTCTTTACCTTCCTATTTTATTCTTCTTTTAAAAATATTGAAGAGTTATGTCACCCTCGTGAGTAGTTCGCCGAAGGAAGAATCTTACTGTTGAGTAGTGTAATACTTACCCTTTGACTAAATCCCCTATGTTGGATGAAGTCATCCTTCCATAGACTTACCATACCTTCTACTGGTTATTTCCTTTATTATTGTTGATTTAATTTCTTATATTTTTGTGATGCCCTGAACAAATTATTGGGAGTCCTATGGTATATACCCTTTTAAATTTGAAAGGAAAATGTTGTCACCTTGATGGGAGGTGGTTCATCCCCATCACTGTAGCGTAACGACTCTGTTTAAAGTTGAGTATAAGTATTTGGTACAGTTTCGGTTCAAGAATATGTTAAGCTAATTTCTTAATAATTTTCTTTACGAAATGTCTATGTTATTATTTTGGTTTCTCCTTAAGGCGTAACTGTACAAGTTAGGGGTTTCCTTATTGATTAACTACTGGTAGGAAAAACAAATCTTATGAGATTGTTACCATCACTAATGATGGGCCTTGTTTGTGTGAGGACCCATCAAATATTTTAATGTGCCTTCCTCCTTCGACTTGAACATCCATTCGGAAGGCAAGTGGTGGTCAAGGTTTCAAGATCGTGCATCAAAGATAAGTATATTGGTGGTTAACATTTCCCTGTTCTTGTAGTTCCTTTATTTTGTTACCTATTACCTGAATAAGGACTAAAGTATTTGTAACGAACTGCCTCGTTACGACAACCATTCCAGTAACAGGAGCAAATTTTTTTTTTTTCCCCTTTTTTTTTTTCTTTTTTTTTTGTGTGTGTGCGCGCGTTTAGAAGTAGCAACATAATGAACTGTATGACGCCACTCGACTAACAACAAGACTCAATCACGAGGTTCAGCACAAGAACGCTGAAGGCCTCAACGAGAACTACAATCAACACAACCATAGGCAGAGTTGCACAACGCAGACACACAGCGAAAAGTAAACCGACCACTAAATACAACTGACCTCCCGCCTGTCCTACCGTGCAAGGTTAGGACCTCCAAGACACATAATCAACGCTCAAGCCGGGTTTCCCATCGTCTTTAACCATTTAAGGTCTCAGGGCTGGCGACTGTTCTGAGGAACATGGAGGTGTCTACATCCCACCCGACACAACAGACCAAGCAACCAACAGATCACAATCAAGTACA